>JAUELC010181108.1:0-10964 GCA_031471745.1 Cryptochiton stelleri | reverse complement strand
ATCATTCACTCATGTCATGACACCATCCTCTGTTCTATGTAGCTGCCCTTGATCATTCGCTTATGTCATGATACCATTCTTTGTACTATATAGCTTCCCTTCATCATTCGCTTATGTCATGATACCATATTGTGTACTATATATCTTCCCTCCATTATTCGCTCATGCCATGATACCATCCTGTGTACTATATAGCTTCCCTTCATCATTCGCTCATGTCATGATACCATCCTGTGTACTATATAGCTTCCCTTCATCATTCGCTTATGTCATGCTATCATCCTCTGTAATATATAGCTTCCCTTAAGCATTCCCTCATGTTATGATACCATCCTGTGTACTATATAGCTTCCCTTCATCACTCGCTCAAGTCATGATACCATCTTGTGTACTATATAGTTTCCCTTCATCATTCGCTCATGTCATGATACCATCCTCTGTTTTATGCAGCTGCCCTTTATCATTCGCTTATGTCATGATACCATCCTGTGTACTATATAGCTTCCCTTCATCATTCGCTTATGTCATGATACCATCCTGTGTACTATATAGCTTCCCTTCATCATTCGCTCATGTCATGATACCATCATCTGTACTATATAGCTTCCCTTCATCATCCGCTCATGTTATGATAGCATATTGTGTACTATAAAGATGCCCTTCGTCATTCGTTCATGTCATGATACCATCCTCTGTACTATATAGCTTCCCTTCATCATTCGCTTATGCCATGATACCATCCTGTGTACTATGTAGCTTCCCTTCATCATCCGCTCATGTCATGATATCATTTTGTGTACTATATATCTTCCCTTTACCATGCGCTCATGCCATGATACCATCCTGTGTACTATGTAGCTTCGCTTCATCATTCGCTTATGTCATGATACCATATTGTGTACTATATATATTTCCTTCATCATGAGTGTATGTCATGATACCATCCTCTGTACTGTATATCTGCCCTTCATCATGCGCTCATGTCATGATACCATTCTCTGTTCTATGTAGCTGCTCTTTATCATTCGCTAATGTCATGAGACCATCCTGTGTACTATGTAGCTTCGCTTCATCATTCGCTTATGTCATGATACATATTGTGTACTATATATCTTCCATTCATTATTCGCTCATGTTATGATACCATCCTGTGTACTATATAGATTCCCTTCATCATTGGCTCATGTCATGACACCATCCCCTGTTCTATGTAGCTGCCCTTTATCATTTGCTAATGTCATGATACCATCCTGTGTACTATGTAGCTTCGCTTCATCATTCGCTTATGTCATGATACCATCCTGTGTACTATATAGATTCCCTTCATCATTCGCTCATGTCATGATATCATCCTGTGTACTATATATCTTCCCTCTATTATTCGCTCATGTTATAATACCATCCTGTGTACTATATAAATTCCCTTCATCATTAACTCATGTCATGATACCATCCTCTGTACTATATAGCTTCCTTTCATCATTCGCTCATGTAATGATATCATCCTGTGTACTATAAATCTTCCCTCCATTATTCGCTCATGTTATGATACCATCATGTGTTCTATATAGCTTCCCTTCATCACTCGCTCATGTCATGATACCATCCTGTGTACTATATATCTTCCCTCCATTATTCGCTCATGTTATGATACCATCCTGTGTACTATATAAATTCCCTTCATCATTCACTCATGTCATAATACCATCCTCTGTACTATATAGCTTCCCTTCATCATTCTCTCATGTATTGATATCATCCTGTGTACTATATATCTTCCCTCCATTATTCGCTCATGTTATGATACCATCCTGTGTACTATATAGATTCCCTTCATCATTCACTCATGTCATGACACCATCCTCTGTTCTATGTAGCTGCCCTTGATCATTCGCTTATGTCATGATACCATCCTCTGTACTATATAGCTTCCCTTCATCGTTCGTTCATGTCATGATACCATTCTGTATATGATAAAGCTGCCCTTCAGCATTCCCTCATGCCATGATACCATCCTGTATACTATATAGCTTCCCTTCATCATTCGCTCATGTCATGAAACCATCATGTGTACTATATAGCTTCCCTACATCATTCGCTCATGTCATGATACCATCCTGTGTACTATATAGCTGCCCTATAGCATTCCCTCATATAGTGATACCATCCTGTGTACTATATAGCTTCCCTTCATCATTCACTCATGCCATGATACCATCCTGTGTACTATATAGCTGCCCTTCAGCATTCCCATATGTCATGCTATCATCCTCTGTAATATATAGCTTCCCTTCAGCATTCCCTCATGTCAGGATTCCATCCTCTGTACTAAATAGCTCCCTTTCATCATTCGCTCATGTCATGATACCATCCTGTGTACTATATAGCTTCCCTCTCATCACTCGCTCATGTCATGATACCATCCTCTGTTTTATGTAGCTGCCCTTTATCATTCGCTTATGTCATGATACCATCCTGTGTACTATATAGCTTCCCTTCACCATTCGCTCATGTCATGATACCATCCCCTGTTCTATGTAGCTTCCCTTTATCATTCGCTAATGTCATGATACCATCCTGTGTACTATATATCTTCCCTTCATCATTCGCTTATGTCATGCTATCATCCTCTGTAATATATAACTTCCCTTCAGCATTCCCTCATGTCATATTACCATCCTCTGTACTAAATAGCTTCCCTTCATCATTCGCTCATGTCATGATACCATCCTGTGTACTATATATCTGCCCTTCATCATGCACTCATGTCATGATACCATCCCCTGTTCTATGTAGCTGCCCTTTATCATCCTGTGTACTATATATCTTCCCTCTATTATTCGCTCATTTTTTGATACCATCCTGTATACTATATAAATTCTCTTCATCATTCACTCATGTCATGATACCATCCTCTGTACTATATAGCTTCCTTTCATCATTCGCTCATGTAATGATATCATCCTGTGTACTATAAATCTTCCCTCCATTATTCGCTCATGTTATGATACCATCATGTGTTCTATATAGCTTCCCTTCATCACTCGCTCATGTCATGATACCATCCTGTGTACTATATATCTTCCCTCCATTATTCGCTCATGTTATGATACCATCCTGTGTACTATATAAATTCCCTTCATCATTCACTCATGTCATAATACCATCCTCTGTACTATATAGCTTCCCTTCATCATTCTCTCATGTATTGATATCATCCTGTGTACTATATATCTTCCCTCCATTATTCGCTCATGTTATGATACCATCCTGTGTACTATATAGATTCCCTTCATCATTCACTCATGTCATGACACCATCCTCTGTTCTATGTAGCTGCCCTTGATCATTCGCTTATGTCATGATACCATTCTTTGTACTATATAGCTTCCCTTCATCATTCGCTTATGTCATGATACCATATTGTGTACTATATATCTTCCCTCCATTATTCGCTCATGCCATGATACCATCCTGTGTACTATATAGCTTCCCTTCATCATTCGCTCATGTCATGATACCATCCTGTGTACTATATAGCTTCCCTTCATCATTCGCTTATGTCATGCTATCATCCTCTGTAATATATAGCTTCCCTTAAGCATTCCCTCATGTTATGATACCATCCTGTGTACTATATAGCTTCCCTTCATCACTCGCTCAAGTCATGATACCATCTTGTGTACTATATAGTTTCCCTTCATCATTCGCTCATGTCATGATACCATCCTCTGTTTTATGCAGCTGCCCTTTATCATTCGCTTATGTCATGATACCATCCTGTGTACTATATAGCTTCCCTTCATCATTCGCTTATGTCATGATACCATCGTGTGTACTATGTAGCTTCCCTTCATCATCCGCTCATGTCATGATAGCATATTGTGTACTATAAAGCTGCCCTTCGTCATTCGCTCATGTCATGATACCATCCTCTGTACTATATAGCTGCCCTTCATCATTCGCTTATGTCATGATACCATCCTGTGTACCATAAAGCTTCCCTTCATCATCCGCTCATGTCATGATAGCATATTGTGTACTATAAAGCTGCTCTTCATCATTCCCTCATGTCATGATACCATCCTCTGTACTATATAGCTGCCCTTCATCATTCGCTTATACCATGATACCATCCTGTGTAGTATATAGCTTCCCTTCATCATTCCTTATGTCATGATACCATCCTGTGTACTATGTAGCTTCCCTTCATCATCCGCTCATGTCAAGATATCATCCTGTGTACTATATATCTTCCCTTTACCATTCGCTCATGCCATGATACCATCCTGTGTACTATGTAGCTTCGCTTCATCATTCGCTTATGTCATGATACCATCCTCTGTTTTATGTAGCTGCCCTTTATCATTTGCTTATGTCATGATACCATCCTGTGTACTATATAGCTTCCTTTCATCATTCGCTCATGTCATGATACCATCCCCTGTTCTATGTAGCTTCCCTTTATCATTCGCTTATGTCATGATACCATCCTGTGTACTATAGATCTTCCCACCATTATTCGCCCATGTTATGACACCATCCTGTGTACTATATAGATTCCCTTCATCATTTACTCATGTCATGACACCATCCTCTGTTCTATGTAGCTTCCCTTCATCATTCGCTTATGTCATGCTATCAACCTCTGTAATATATAGCTTCCCTTCAGCATTCCCTCATGTCATGATACCATCCTGTGTACTATATAGCTTCCCTTCATCACTCGCTCAAGTCATGATACCATCCTGTATACTATATAGCTTCCCTTCATCATTCGCTCATGTCATGATTCCATCATGTGTACTATATAGCTTCCCTTCATCATTCGCTCATGTCATGATATCACCCTCTGTACTATATAGATTCCCTTCATCATTCGCTCATGTCATGATACCATATTGTGTACTATATAGCTTCCCTTCATCGTTCGCTCATGTCATGATACCATATTGTGTACTATATAGCTTCCCTTTATCATTCACTCATGTCATGATACCATCCTCTGTACTATTTAGCTTCCCTTCATTATTCGCTCATGTCATGGTACCATCCTGTGTACTATGTAGTTTTTCTTCATCCAACGCTCATGTCATGATACCATATTGTGTACTATATAGCTTTACTTCATCATACGCTTATGTCATGATACCATCCTGTGTACTATGTAGTTTTCCTTCATCCTTCGCTCATGTCATGATACCATATTGTGTACTATATAGCTTCCCTTCATCATACGCTTATGTCATGATACAATCCTGTGTAGCATATAGCTTCCCTTCATCATTCGCTCATGTCATGATACCATATTGTGTACTATATAGCTTCCCTTTATCATATGTATGTGAAGGAACTCCAGAGTTGTCCGCTTTAAACATTCTTGTCGATAAATCTATTTCAGATGGAGACATTTTGAAAACCAGTGATCGTCACAATCCGTTTGCCAGCAGAAATTGTCTGCTTTAAAATTACACAGTCTTAATAACTGCTGTGTGATTGGTCATCTACACGAACCAATCGACGCCGTTTGCTCTGAGTTGTCGTCATACCTGAAATCAAATTGGTACAATTAAAACTGCTATTTACAGTGAACAAATGTGACCGTATGACCAGTAAAATGCCAAAACCTATTCTGATGATTAAGTATATGAGATTTTACGACATGTTGTTTTAAAAGATTTCAAACTAATAAAACTATACAGCGAGCTATGAAATTGATTAAAAAAGTTCTGACATCTTGGTAATGCAGAATAAACACTCAGTAAAAGTTTCTTATGTTTGGGATAAAACAGACGTTTGCCCTTTAAAATCTGAATGCTGCATACAATCCAATACAACCTATAGGATATGTACAATTAAAACTGCTATTTACACATAGATGTAAAAATACCAAGTCATTAAAGCTGCATCGTTTGATAAGGTGGAGGCAAGTTAAAAACTTTACATAAATCAAAATTATAGCCATTGCTGTACATACTGCTTCATTTAAAACATAAGCACTTTATTAACTTCTTCAGTACTTTTTCTAGTTTGGTGAATGTAGGTACAGTGAGACAGAGACCATACCTCACAATATAATTCCAGTCTGGTTGTTCCAACAGTTACATACAGCTTCCTGATTACAGATCTTGTTATGAATTGACTGCACGAACGGCGAATAAAACCGGACAGTTTAAAAGCTTTACAAACAATTATGTTAATGTGAGATTTGTAGTTCAGAGTGTATGTCAACCAGGCCGATAACGTTTACTTCCTCAACATTCACCAAAGGGAGATCACAGAGTGTTTATATAAATTGAAGAGGCATATTCTTAGTTGTATAAATAACATGCATACATTTGGTAAAATTTATCCCTAATTTCCTATTCTCACACCACCCGAAAACAGAATGTAAAACATGTTGACCACATACACAATCTTATGTGATAGACACAAACTTTTACAATTCTGTATCCTCTGCAAACATTTGAAAATATCATTCCTCCAACCAATGGTAATGGTTGATCCAGACCTCTTCCGTGTATAGAAAATACGAAACTTCACAACCCTGAGATGCCATGCTTCTCAAATTTAGGCCGCCAGAGATAGTGCGTCAAGAGCAGCGGCACATTTAATACATTATCCTAACATATAAATCACGGGTTTCAGTTGACAGTATCATGGTTATCTGTCATTGATCGGACGTGAACTGGTTTAAAAAATAAATCCTTTATCTGATATAATTATTTGGCATCTGTTAAATCGTATTTTCTTTCAAACGGCCATAAATCTTTGAGCAAGAGATCTTACCCTCTTATTTTCAATTATAGGTGTTCAAAGTTTCTCAGCTGAAGACATTTAGCAATATGTTAAGTGTCTTCGTTGCGTCTTCCACACTTCGAAAATAATAAAATACTAGAAGGCATTGTTCTTCTTTTGTTTTCTCCATAACAACGTTAAACTCATGTATTTTGGTTTATATCTGCTGTTAAAACTCAGCATATTTCCGCCACAAGAGAGATTCGGCCTGTCGTGTACGATGCATGCGCTTTAGTCACAAAACCATCATTTTGATGAGTTCATATTCTCCAAGTCACGTTTAGTAATTTCAAGGTACGATAAGTTCTTTATGATGGAGTTAAGGAGCTGTCACACATCGTACACAATCGAATACTATAAACGCATATATATTTCTGAAGATAATTAAACTGGCACAGGGATAACGATTAATATTAAAATAAAACGATAAATCATCTCATGTTCTAGATAAACTCTCAGAGACAAGGTTTTTCAATGGATGTTAATCTCGTGTTGCTATGGATAACATCTTTTCACCTCGAGATAAGGTAATAACTTATGTATTTAGTTATTTTCAGGATATGGTGTAGATGACAAAACACCGGAATTAGCCCTAAAATCTATCAAGTAAGGATAATAAGAATTATGAGTTATCTGAAGGAGAGGGTAGTTTGTATATATACCGGTGGAGGCAAGCAAATTGTTCTCTCTTCATTTATAAACAACTTATATATATATATTTTTTTATAAATGAAGAGAGAAAAATTTGCTTGCCTCCACCGGGATGCAAACGTATATATATATATATATATATATATATTGCACATCGTACACAATCGAATACTCCAGACGCATATATATATATATATTTTTCACTCTTCATTTATAAAAAAAAAATATATATATATATTTGTAATAAATGAAGAGAGAAAAATGTGCTATATTATACATGTTTTTCTTTCTGTACAATGGCGTTAACTTTATGTAGTTTGGCAGATATGTGTAGCCTCTATAAATTCAGATGATAATTGATATGTCAATTAGGATGCATACATTTTAAGAATCATCTTCATTACTTGACAATCGCCAAACCATGATTACTCAAGTGAAGATGCCATCGGGCCTTTACACACGGTAGTAGTTAAAGAACGTTGACCGTGTATTCCTGTGACGGGTGTAATCTATTTGAGAATTATACAAATGGTTACAAATTGATTTCTTACAATGACACAGACGAGGCGGAAATGAAATTGGGACATCACTTTTTAGCACCGGAGCTCTAGTAATTGATTTTTTTTTATGAAATCCTGGAATTTTGTTTACACTTATTGGTAAAGAAACGACTTGCTTATCTTTGTCCATTCTCCTATAGATTGGTACATTGTCCTTTGGTTCAAGATACTTCTTGTTCTTATTTTGTAAATACTTGAGTGGTTTATGGACGTGGTAAAATGGCTGATCGATGTGTTTCCCGACAGGGCTGAGCAGGGTAGGTTTCCTTGCAACGAACTTTTTATGTTTGTCGCCGTTGTTCTTTTCCGATTCGGACACTTTTCTGATAGGTTACTTAAAAATGAATACCCTCTAAGTTCACATTTTAAGCACTTGGATTACTTTATGTTTGTGTCAAGGAACACCATATCAAAAAACAATGATAATGACATTAGTCATCAACGTAGAGAAGTCAAATGATTCTCTGTCTTATCACTTGACATGATACACACAAACGTACTCAATGAACTTACTTTCTAATTCCATATTTCTACAAGGACATTTGTGTGTTTGTCTGCCACTGATGCGTTTTACATATAAATATTACTAATCTAAACAATATTTTATTTCTATAAAAAAAAAATCGGCAACCAGGGTTGGAGTACAGGCTAGATTCTATACAAAATCCGGTCACAATATGAAGTTTGATGTAACGTTCAAAGGAATAAATTTGAACTGATAATATCAGCGGAACATAGTATCTTTAGTATAACCCAATTCATGACAATACTAATAAATGTATATCTTATATTGTATGTTCATTTGTATATCCTAAAAACAAACAGTGTATTGACGTAAATAGTCGTTTTCCTGAATTTAATCAGTAGTATTAGTATAACCCAATTCATGACAATACTAACAAATCTACGACTTATATTTTCTGTTCATTTTTATATAAACAGTTTATTGACGTAAATAGTCGGTTTCCTGAATTTTGATGAGTATTTAACCAAGGGGATGGCATACTAGCAACGATAGAATAAACAACCTCTCCCAGTGTGTTTCCTTATATTAGTTTACGTGGGCAGTCGACGGAAATGAAATCTAAAGATTTCGTAAAATCAATTACCACAGCCCGAACATAAAAATCGGATGTAACCGACAAAAGTCATTTCAGACTTGTCTGTCAAAGTGTCATAAATCAGTTTGTGATGATCTTGATAAATCTGACAGCAGAACACGTAATAAAGATATTCGCAGGGTCTTCTGTATGGTCGGAGGGTGAGTACAGGAGGGAGAACTCATGACCGTATCCTGCATATAAAGGGGCATAACCAACACGTTGAAACGGAGTGGCGTAAATCATCCCTGTGATGGAATGGAACATATCAAAAATCCTAAACAACAACAACATTCAAACGGAGTCATCAGATTTGAAGATAAAACTACCAATTATCAGATCCCGAGAATTAAAATACTGTGGAAAAATCAATTGTGCCTCGTTTATCATAGTACCAGAGATCAATTTGAGTTATCGCAGTATTTTAAACCTGTTTCAGCACCAAAATCATGAGCTTCCGGGGGAGTGATTTTGAAAATTAACAGACAAGAGTGATATTCATCGTATCACACAGGCTCGAGTTAGATAACCCTCTTCTCACACTGCCGAACATTTGTAACAGCCAAGCTGCCAATTACATACTTTGCATTTTTAAACGTAGATGTGTAGACGATCTGGAATAATCATAAATATTTATGAGGTCAAACGTATCACGTCAATGAAAGTGCAAATCCGTACGCTACACAAAAATAAACCACAACAACCTTTAATTCATGTGAATAGTTGTAATCAATTTTCTTTCAAAGTAATAAAATTTAGTATGTCAATTGCTTTTTTCTATGTGATTATGATAACATATGCCTACTTTTACGTGCCATTTCTTTCTCGTGTGAGTTGCCAGCAGGTTTATGTACATAACATGTAAGTTTGGGTTAACAACTAGGTCATGTTGTCTGACATTTTGATTCTTCAACAAATTGACACTAAGATGAGGGCAGAGAAGACAAGAGAGCAGACTAGATGAATAACTAGATGAAACGTTAATGAACATCAGCAAGTAAAGGAGAGTAAAATAATTGCCCAATGCGTTGAACACAAACAGTAAACCTTGAAAGAAAACAATAGCATGCAGACGAACGACAACATTCCATATATGGATATTGCTATGCACTAAGCGTGAGAACGGTATACCATATACGGTAAGACTATATTTATGTAATGTCGCAATGTAGTCCGTTTAACCTGTATGGACCAATCAACTGAGCAGCGATGATATGAACACTTGTTAAAATAACACCTGTTATCACACGGCTCGCCAGTGGAAATATTGGTGTTGTAGTTTGAGAAGAGCGTTTATTCTGTCAGCCAATGGATGTGGTTAATAAATATAATATTAACAGTTACAATATAACTCGATACTTGAGCTATATGATATTGTTTTACTAATAAATTATTTTATCAAAACGTGTTACTAGAGATTTGCAACAAAAATAAGAACAACAGAAAAACGTCCAATTTTAGATTATAACAAATACTACAGTGAGCTGAGCTCACTCTGATACCCTCGGATATATTTATACTAAGCCTGTAAAGTTAAGATAACAAAGCCCGAAAATAGTAAACCCTAACATTGGGTGAAATGTATTAACATCTGTATTAAAACATTGGAGATAAATGACCTTGACCGTGGGGTCACGACCATGAGGAATATAGTTGCGACACACCTTTATGTGAATCGGTGATAATATATCACCTGGTATTTTCCACCCATGAAAATTGTCTGAACCACCTGTTACAATTGGTTGAGACTGACTTGCAGCCATTCAGAATAAATATGATTTCTGTGAAATGCATTTATAATTTCATAAAAAATGTGACGATGGTGATATGGTAACATTCTTGTATCAAATTGAAC
>JAUELC010180887.1:0-10965 GCA_031471745.1 Cryptochiton stelleri | reverse complement strand
AATCCGCTATTAGATGACGTCACGTCATGTTAAAGGTCTATCTCTAATCCTGGATTAGTGATTTAATAGCGGTATTAACTACTAATCGTCTTTCGAACAACTGGTCCCTGAACAAACAAACCTCTTTATGTTAAAGATGCAAGAACGGATTGAAAGTTTTATAATTTATGACAACCCATTTTGTGTCAATATTTTGTTGGCAAAATGCATTTGATTGCTGCTCTCATTGCAGAAATGTTGATGTTTTGAAGTATAGGCTATATCAAACATTTGGGGGGGGAAATGAGTGAAATGAATTAGTTTCTCCATCTTTCTATAATATAGGCCTACCGGCCATACGTTAAACGATGATCTGTCCGGAAATTTTTATCTCTGTTAAGAATAAAAAATAATGGAGACTGTGAGTTGATAGCATTACAGACAATGTATGCTTGCTTGGGGTTTAAAGCTTTTTTAATCCTTAGTGTGAAATGAGTAAGAACATAATGAAATGACAAGAGAGCACAGAATAAGAATCCGGCAATAAACGTAAATCCACGGTGAATGCAAGTATTTGCTCCACTGAACACAGCGCTATTATACAGTACACCAAATATATACATGTAACCTAATAAAAGTAGAACATGATCTGGACAAGATGTTCACACCTAGTCTAAACCATGTCTACCACATTGAAACACCATTTTCCCTTCAAACTCTTTATTATGCCTCGCCATACTATGGACGGGGGCATATAGTGTTGCCACGTTCTTTTCTTTTTAATCATTCCGTAATAATTCTGATTTCCGGATGTTTTTTGAAGAACCGTCAGAGATACATGTATTGTTTTAATTTTTGGTAGGCACTTACATAGGACGGAAGTACAGATCAAGCTTACGTTTCCTTGATCTGCATTTATTTAAACAAGAGTTACTGCCCTTGATCATAGAAAATTATCCATTCTATTAGAATTCTGATTTGCGGATGTTTTTTGAAGAACCGTTAGAGATAGTGTTTTAATTTTTGGCAGGCACTTACATAGGACCGAAGTACAGATCAAGCTTACGTTTCCTTGATCTGCATTTATTTAAACAAGAGTAACTGCCCTTGATCATAGAAAATTATCCATTCTATTAGAATTCTGATTTCCGGATGTTTTTTTAACAACCGTTCTTGATATTATTTGAATTTTTGGTAGACACTTACATAGTACCGAAGTAGAGATCAAGTTTACGTTTCTTTGATCTGCTCATATTTTAACCAGAGTTACTGCCCTTGCAAATATGTGATCATTTATTTTATGGCCATTCTTATTTCCAGATGTTTTTCACAATAGGGTGCTTGGTAGCCATAAAATACAAATAAAATAAGTCCTGAGACGAGGTTAAACACCAAGCAAATAAATTCAGCTATGTCTTCACTTATTTATTTTTATTATTTACCATAGTTCTGACACTTTAACTTTAAAATAGGTTGTCATTCAAATAGTGCAGAACAAAAGAAACCAACCACATGCTGCTACATAGCCTTATAAACTATAAAAAAACAAACTTGAGTTATCTTGGTAGCCATAAAATAAGCAGGGTCATCCATGGCTCACAGACGCCTTTCAAGGTTAATGAATTTCACCTGTGTTTGGTTAAGAACGTTGTCAATGGTCCCATATCAAAGGCTTTTATCTTTTGCAATCTGATAACCATGAAATGCATTGTATATGGATAAGAGTAATGTAATACTAATAGTTGATGTTTTGTGATTGTTCAGGTGTTGAGTCCATCAGAGAGACATCGCCTGGTAGAGAACATGGCAGGACATCTGTGTAACGCTCAAGAGTTCCTCCAGAAGCGAGCTGTTAGTAACTTCAGCCAGGCTGACCCAGAGTTTGGACATTTGTTACAGGAGCAACTAGACAACTTGGACAGATCTCGGGTCAGTAACTCTCTTATATATTCAGAAAATTGGTGCATACAAATAAGCATAAATAATGCTTGGCGAGTTTCAATATTTTTATATAAAAGGCAAACAATGAAAGCTAGTCATACATGTAATATTTAAATTGACTGTATATCCAGCATTCTGTTTATAATTATTAAGTCCTTCATGTACATGTTACACAAGGGATGATTTTTCAATTTTGGGTTTAATGTTTTCTCCTTAACCAAACAATAATGGTTGATATAAAGAGTAACATGACGACTAACCCTGTTTATAATTGTGTAATCACTACATTCTAAATGTAGATAGAAAGTGGAAGTTACGTTTCAAACATTCTCATCTCTGAGCATTGAACTGCACATATCCTGGTGAGAATGGTCAGTGTTCTTCATAAAAATAGGTTCAGGAAATTTCTATGCAATTTTTCCTTTTGTTTATTAACTTGCTCATTTTTATGCGACATTTTATGTTATGACGCTGTCCATCCGTCTGTCTGTCCACATCGCATTGTCCGGCTTTTAACTTTATAACAAAAACTTTGCTGAAGGTTATACTTTGCGCAAATGTTCCTTATGTCGAGGGGGATGTCATGACCTATACCAAAGGTCATTGGGCCAAGGTAAAGGTCACCATAGCCCAAAATGCTAAAACCTTGTACAGGAATAACTTTAAAACTAAACTTTAATGATGCTTATGCTTTGTACAAATGTTCCTTATGTCGTGGGGGTGTGTCATGACCTATACCAAAGGTCATTGGGCCAAGGTCATGGTCACCATAGCCCATAATGCTAATACCTTGTCCAGGCCATAACTTTAAAACGAAAACTTTGCTGGAGGTTATGCTTTGCAGAAATGTTCCTTATGTCTAAGAGCTGTGCCATGACTTATATTCTAGGGCATTGGGCCAAGGTAAAGGTCACCATAACCCATAATACTAATACCTTTTCCGGGCCATAACTTTAAAATGAAAACTTTGCAGAAGCAAATGTTCCTTATGTCTATGAGGTGTGTCATGACCTATAGCCAATGTTATTGTGCCAAGGTCAAGGTCACCATAGCCTGTAATGATATACCTTGTGCAAGCCATAACTTTCAAATAAAAACTAATCAGCCAATTCTTTGCACAAATGTTCCTTATGTCTAGGGGGTTGTGTCATGACCTTTACCCAAGGTCATTGGGCCAAGGCCAAGGTCACCATAGCCTATATTGTGCTGGCCATAACTTAAAAACGAACACTTTCCAGAAGCTGATGCTTTGCACAAATGGAGGTGGTAGACCAACAACTTCCTGTCTCATTAGAGGTGGCAAACCAAGAACTTGCGGCGGGCGTATACTGCACCCATTCACCCGTCGCCTATTTCTACTGATTTGATTTAGGTTTAAAATGAACTGAATGTATTTTCTAGTTGATGTAAGATGGACAGATGGCTCGTTTATTTGTAGCCTAAAACTGTCTCAGAATCGAACTATGATTTTACAAATATGTTCAGATAATATCATACTGATAAACTACATATTCAATAGGCGCCTGTCTCACAAACTGAGCTCTCAGCATCATCAGTGATAACACTGTTTAATTGTGTTAAGCTTTTCTATCAGCCACCACACCACATACATATATAGCCACCTTAGAAAACTGGCCATTATTTTAAGTTCAGTATTATCGGCCAGTGCACTAAGGCTTTAGTGTATATCATGCACTCTGTTAGAACCTATAAATAGTCGTCCCAAGAGATCGATATTTTCGAGTTTCAATTGTTTCTTTTCTTTAAAGTAAATCTTGATGCTTCTGTCAGTGATTTATGTAACCTTCCAAGACACACTGAATTGGTTTTTCGTTTCCCAAATGCAGCTAGCAAGAAAACAGCGAGGAACTGTGCCAATGGTACATAGACCTCAATTAACTGGCACTCCCAGACAACCTCATTTAGAGCTTGGTGCAAAAAGTGATATAAACTATGAAAAAGATAGATATTTAACAAGTTATTTAAGGATACCCAACTTTCACTTTGGCTGTATTAACGACTATTCAATTTACACCTCACGTCTGTTTATCTGCACATAATTACCCATAGTTCAGTTGGCAAGGGAAGGAACCGCAATCTGTCTTTCACATCTTTTTTTGTATAATTCGATAGCCCTGTGTCTTTCAAGATTATGACTAAAAATAATCTATTGAAATTAAAGGAAAAGGCAAAGTAAACAAGCGAAAAAAACTACCCCCACAACAATTGTTATTTTAGTAAACGGAGAGTGTCAAATGAACGAAAAAGAGCAGTTAATTTAATTACCACATAATTGAAATTCATCCCACAGTCGACAGCTAGCGTTAATTTTTGTTCAGTTAATAATCGTGTCTGCTTGGATCGACCGTGCTGTTGAATTTTTCCCGACCATATTTACGGATCTTATGCCAACTCATCTGGGGAGGGAGATAGTCGAAGATTTGTCATCCATAAAAAAGATGTACTTGAGCTGCTCCAATCCACCAATTACATAGTTGTGTGATTTTAGCTCTGTGGAATTTCTTCTGCTTTGAAGCTCTGTTTACAAATCAGAATGGCAATATAAAAATCACTGAACAATCTATTGATTATAGCGTCTATTTCCCGGGCTGCAGTTATAACATTCTAATTACATCCCTATGTTTAATATGACCTTCTCTTTTCCAGACAATTAAAGGCCCCTGCCGAGCCTTGTGTGTTCTTCCACCCCCAACTATCCCCAAACCCCTGCCTTTTGAGAAACCGTAATTAGTATACATATACTGTCCACGTGTCAGTGCTACCTGATATTCGTCCTTAATATTCTCAATCCGTCACTTAGTCGATCAATCATTTGACTATACATCTGAGGAACTGAAACTCGTGACTATTGTTTAGAAAAACAGACCTATTACAGAGGGGGCCGTGTGATAAGTTATCACATATATCGAAAGAAATACAATGTGTCTTGACATTACCAAAGACACTGTATAGGTCTACATGGAGTGTGTTTTACTTCTGAAAGGTCTTAATCTTGATCTTTCTCGCCTGACCCTTGACGCCTCACCAGATTACCTATAAACCAAAGTGACAATAAATAAATAATGTTTCCCCCAAAGATATTAATAAAGTTCATTTTATAAAAGCTTTGCATTATCCTAGATATTTCTTTTATTATTACATTTGCCTATATTTCCTGACATATTAACATTTTGTCTAAGGCAGTCCTTTTAACGCCACCTTTTTTGTACCAACGCCATCAATGGTTGGCTGAGATCTACTCATATATAAGGTACATAGACACCCAGAAGATATCATGTGGAAGATGCTATTGTGCCAAAAATCGGTTCAGTTCCGTTTATTACACCCAGACCAGCGATGTTGGTGTATGGGGAAACAATATAATACAGTTTTTGTTGTATTACAATGCGATACATTAAAGAAGAAAGCTTGTGTGGGTCACTGCAGATCAGCTTAATCCAAAAGGATAACATTTAAATTGTAACACATAAACTAAGAGGAACTCTACCTAATTCTCCATACAGCATAGCAGATGGAATGCATTATCTCAAATTCAAGATTTGTTTACAATACAGTAAAGGTATTTTTTCTAGGATGTCCAGATTTTCGTAGCCCCAGACTTCGCTTCCGTACAACATCATTGGTTCAACTAACTCACCAAATAGTTGTACTTGACAGTCTAATGGCAAGTCGATATTCCTGGCTTTTTTAAGGACGCCAAACATGGCTTTTCTTCCTTGAGCTACAAGGTGTTTGCATGCTTGAAGAAACTTTCCAGTTTTCTTAAGTAGAATTCCAAGATAGCTATAACTATACGCTTTTTGAATTTCATTTCCATTTATAGTAAATTTTGTTTAGGGTCTTCTCCCTTTGTCGAATATCAGTACTTTGGTTTTGGTGGCATTTATGTTTAGTTTCCATGTTAGACAATATGACGAAAACATTATTAACATTGCCGTCATGTCTCTAGCCGACTCAGCCAGGAGTGTCATTTGCGTAAAGAAGTATGAACAATTTAAGGTAAACGTCTGCATTATCTGAATCTATAACAATGCCAGTAGACCCTCTTGCTACAGAATCCTCAACATCATTTAAATATAGAGCAAACAAAAAAGGTGATAAATTTTCCCCATGTCTTACTCCGATTTCAATCTTAAAGTAATTGGAAAGAATGTAATTTTCCCCTATCACACATTATTTTGTACCCGTATATATATTACCTATAAACCTCAATAATATACCGTGTAATCCATTATCCACCATTTTTTTTTCTCCATAAACCAGCTCGCCAAACAGAATCGAAAGCTTTTCGAAAATCAGCGAAAGTACAAAATAGTTTCTTATTTCGAGACATAAATATATCAATCAAGCCTTTGAAAACAAATAAACTATTCTAAGTGGAATAGCCACTTCTAAACCCTATTTGATTTTCTTTATTAAGATTTATTGAGTCCGCAAACATCCTCAATCTGTTGTTAATCATGCTTGTAAAAAGTTTATATGAGCAGCTCATTAATGAAATAATACCCCTATGGTTGTTTGGATCAGATTTGTCTCCCTTTCCCTTGTAAATTGGTTTAATGTGACCAGGAGCCAGTCAGTTGGAATACAACCTGATTCTAACACTAAGTTAAAAAGTTTTAAGAATACAGGTAACAAAATATCTATCGTATGTTTTATATGTTCGTTTAAAATATTGTCAGGTCCGGCCGCTTTCCATTTTTTTGATTTTTAACTGAATATAAAATTTCGGCTGTTGTGAGTTTGAAATCTAATTCTTCATCGTATACCACTTCCAGGGTTCGGCCGTTATCGGTTAGGTTTCGCGTCATTTCATCATTTATTTTTAAAAACATTCCTCAAATTCACCTGAGACTTTTGTGGCCCGATCAAATTTCTTGACTATTTTCCAATACTTTTTAGGTTTACATTTTTCTAAGTTTTTTTTGTTTAAATTGATATTCTTCCGGAAGCAAGGGTTTTTTTATACTGTCTATTTTTTTCTCTAGAGTATCGCATGACTATTTTCTAAAGCATTCTTTTTGTAATATCGTTTGGCAGCATGGCATTTTCGTTTTAAGTTACTGTTTTTGCCAAACTATGGTCTTTTGATTTTGTTTGAAATTACACGCTTTGTCTCACTTTGTTCACTGAAGGTAGAGCCACCTGAGAATATCAGGAATGCAGATTAACACTATCTGATAACGAACAGTGTTTATAGACATGTAATGTCCAAGAAACAGATATATTGTATTGGTTTTTGTAGCAAGGTTTTTTTTATACTGTCTACTTTTGTCTCTAGGAGTATCGCATGACTATTTTCTAAAGCATTCTTTTTTTAATATAATTTGGCAGCATGGCATTTTCGTTTTAAGTAACGGTTTTTACCAAACCACGGTCTTTGGATTTTGTTTGAAATTACACGCTTTGCCTTATGTTCACTGAAGGTAGAGTCACCTGATAATATAAGGAATGCAGATTAACACTATCTGATAACGAACAGTGTTTATAGTCATGTAATGTCCAAGAAACAGATATATGGTATTGATTTTTGTGTGCAGGCGACCTTTTGAAACAAGATAGTCTGATTTAAAGAACAGCCTTATATGTATATCAAGTAACTCCCAAGAATGAGAAATAAAATAGATTTCCAGTTGGAGGGTAGCTTTTGAAGCAAGATTGCCTGATTTTATTTGTTTTCATATACCTCAACATAACATCTGATACAGGTTCTAGGAAAACATCCACTTTCTGTAAAACCTACATTACTCAAAGAAAAACTTGACCTCTTCTACATTAACAAATATCCGCTGGAAGAATATCTGATGTTTGAATTACAGAAACCCGCTACACGATAAATAACGATCCGTTCAATTTAAACTGACCTGAGTCACTGGAGTATTGTTCTGACAGACCAGACATAGCTATTTCTGACTGAGCGTGATGTTCTCTATCGATCGCCACGCTTATAAACACAGTATAATTCTACTGAGGATTGGCGTTTATACTGATATGATTGAGGTTTAAAATGAACTCGATGAATGTTCTTGTTGGTACAAGATGGGTAGATCGGTCGTTATTTATAGTTGTATACCGCTATCTCTCAAAAGTAAACTGTGATTTTACAAATTTGCTCAAATAGTTTAATGCTGAGACACTACATAACCAATAGGCGCATAGTCTCAGAAACTGAGCTCTCAGCGATCATACTCTTCGTTTTTCTTTTATCAGCCACCATTCCACAAATAAAGGTGGAGGCAAGCAAATTTTTCTCTCTTCATTTATTACAAATATATATAGCTACCTCAGAAAACGGCCGTTATTGTTAGTTCAGTTTTATCGGCCAGTACACTAAAGCTTCGGTGTATACGATGCACTCTGTTATAACGTATAAATAGTTTATTTAGACGATCTATAGTTTCGCGTTTCAGTTGTTTCGTTTCTTTAGAGTACATCTTGATGCTTCTGCCCATTTTTATATAACCTTCCAAGATACAATAAATTGCTTATTATTTCGCTTCCCAAATCCAGCTAGCAAGAAAACAACGAGGAACTGTGTCATTAGTGTAAAACAATATAGTCCTCAGCTGTCACTTCCCGACAACCTCATATATAGCTTTGTACAAAACGACATTTAATCTATAAAAAGAGAACACCTTTAACACGCTATTCGAGGATATCAAATTTTCTCTTTGACTTATCAACGACTATTTAATTTGCTCCTCGCGTCCGCTTGTCTGTACTTCATTACTATTAGTCCAGTTGACAAGGGAGAAACTCCAAACCTATCTATAACATCTTTTTTTGTATATGGTAAAACCGTGAGAACCTTGAATTATTCAAGATTATACCAAAAATGGCGGCGTTATTTAAATTAAGACAGCGGAATCAACAAGGATATTAACCTACAGTTTGTGAAATCACACGCGTGTTACTGTTTTTTAGCAGTTGTCCATTAACATTAAAACATAAAAAGTTGGTTTCAAAGCTTCTAGTAGGCCTACATAAGTAGCGTAATTCCAAACACTGGAAACAGTGTTGTACTGCTGAAGATAAAAAATAAAATGTCCAACTTTTTTCTGTTCGGAATTATACTACTTGTAAATTACGATTAATTTACCAGTGGGACTAACGATTTTAGAACAGTCTTCTAATTTATTGAAAGAATTAGCCCAGCGACAACATTAGGTGCAGACTATAAATAATCTATCTAACGCTTCGGAACAGAAGGAGGAAATTACAGAAAAATACAAAGTAAACAAGAAAAAACCTACCCCACAACAATAGTTAGTTTAGTATGTACGGAGAAGTGTTAAATGAAAGAAAAAGTGCATTAAATTAAATTAACGTCTTATTGGCCTTCAAACAACACTTGACAGCTAGCGTTCGTCTAATATCTGTTCGAGTTAGTTGTTCATTTTTTATTGCAGAGAAAAGATAAAAAAAATGTGAGAAGCAAAGACAAACTTGAGAACTGTTCCAGGGCAAAATATTTTTTTTCTGATCGCTGTAGTGAGGTGTTGTCTGTTGGCCATCGTCCTGTGAATGAAACGACAATCAAATTGCAGGTCAATTTATTTGTAATGTTGTCTGATTGGAAATATAAGTCCTTATTTACAAACACTACCACCTTATCAACCCTTAATAAACACCAGTTTGGCAACAATAACATAATCTGTAAAAGTATTTTTCCAACTAAGTTCATATGTGGAAAACTCTGGAGGAATGAGCATTATTTTTTTTTATGGAATAGATAGGAATCGATCGGTGTCCGGTAAAATATGATTAATAAAAACGAAATGTAAAAGATTCTGAAAGTGTGTGTAGATAAAGTCACTCGTGGTGATATAGGAGTAGTTAACTGAAAGCTCTCTGATTCTGAGGCAAAGTAGATATCAACTATCATACATGGGTTCCTGAGTTTCTTATAAAAAAGCTATGGTGGAAAAGATATTCCTATTCATGAAACTCTGTTGGTGTTTTTGTTTCCAAACATCAAGCATCCAATCAAGAAAAAAATCCGAGAAAGAATTCACAGAATTTATTTAACAGTGCTTTTAATAAATGGAAGTTGCAGTATATGGAGTCACGGATTCTGAAAACCAGAAAATTACACGGACAAGAATTCATTACTTCAACACGACTAGACATTAAATAGATAGCAGTTAATGGATAAAGCGTATTAACGCACATGAAGCCCTAGGACATTAACAAAACCTATCATCTAAATGGAATAGGCTTTACGGGTGCAGACAAAACATTTGACACAAGGCCAATACATTATTTGATCAACTTTAGAAGATATAAACAACAATTCGCAAAGCTGAAGCGTAAAACATAAAATAAGGAGATTAAATTCACTCTGATTTATTTATGATGGAATACGACTAAAACCGAATGCACTTCCCAGAATACAACGGCTTTGAATGATTGAAATACTATTTGAAGGACATCATTACAAAATGCCAGTTAGGTGCTTTTAATTGGATGATAAACTACAGCCACAAGGTCAGTTATACTCATAAACGTCGATTTACAATTCAATGTAAAAACAAAATATTCGCACACCGGATGTGTCATTCGTTGTATTTTGTGAAGCCAGTGAAGTCCGAAGTCCATAGATAACAGTAAAATCTCTCTGGAAATCACTAGTCACCAACACGTTTGTTTCATTGTTATGTCTGATTTCATGAGTAAATTACGACTGGTTTTGACCACATATAGCCCAATGATGGAAACGGAACTCTTAACTTCGTATTAAAACAACAATGACATTAAAATTACGCTTTGCTATATATAAGTCTATCGGGGAAAAAAAAAGAGAAAAATACAATTGGGTCTTTGCAAAGGAAAATTATCGATCTAATTATAGTGAAAATACATTGTTTGTGTCGACGGAAAGTGTAATTAATATTGTTCTCAGGGTGTTTGTATGGCTATGTTTGTTTGAAGGGTACAATGGTGCATACAGCCATAAGAGGCTATTCACACCAGGACTATACACGTTTGTATGGCTATGTTTGTTTGTAAGGTATAATGGTGCAT
>JAUELC010180776.1:0-10967 GCA_031471745.1 Cryptochiton stelleri | reverse complement strand
AGAATGTTCTCCAATAAATTTATCAGATTAATGACGAGTATTATTTGATATCAAGATTTTGGAAAATATACATTCATTACATTAGAATGCCTCTACCTAGATTTTTTTCTGACCTGTCCCACTCAAATTTTACCTGTCCACGACAGGTGGACAGGCGAACATTTCGCGCCCTTCAAAACTGATATGAAATTGTATGATACTAATAAGCCACCGTAGCAAAGTACTTGTAAACAATATTATGTTCTTACAGAGGGCCAGGTTGCCTTGAACAAGGTGGAAAACCAGTTGTGGTGGCCTTGCCAAGTTGTGAAAGTTTCACCTGCTGAAAGTAGACCATATGTGGTTTCGTTTTTTAACGAAGATACCATGTAAGTATATGTTCTTTTCAACGTTTTGTATTGTTGCTTGGATACCATGTGCTATCAACACCATCAGGCCCTTTACAAGATATTTATCTTGTGAATATGCACATCTATACTTTATAGTATATTTATCACCAATGCCTTTTGTTGATTGTTAATTGTCTGTCCAGATGTAATTTAATTCTGTTTCCTCTTTTAATACATGGTTTTTCTTCATGTAGTGTTAAAGTGTGAGATCATCTGATGCAAACATGATAATTGTTTAGTATAATTTGTTTAATGTAGTGTAAAGTGCAGAAGGAAGGAATTGATAAAATTCTCATCACAGGTAGCAAAACAAAGCAGAGGTACAACTTTTGGGGAGAGGAGTTTCAAGTTCAGTTTAAGCAGTTGCTGTTAATTTTGTTGATATAGTTTTGAATTACATGTATTACAGTGACCCTGCCTTGAGTACAACTTGCAAGTATCCTATTTCTATGACTAATTCAACATCCCAAAGATAACTTTAAAGACAATTTACATGTACATGTATTAATGTTGTGATTTCTAAGATAAAATCACATTTCCCAGTAAAATACAGGTATCTAGTATTAGTAAAGTAAAACTAATTGGAGTTAGATGATGTATTGCTTGAAGGTTACTCAAGTTTCATAAGTGTAACGGAAGGCTCATTATTTCCACTTAAACCAAAAAAAAACCTCATGCGCTTTCTTTTATAGAACAGTGTTTGGGTAATTTGATCAGTCTCTATTGCGCTATGCTTTACGCATTTGCTGTATTGTACTACATGTAATAATCACCTAATGATTCATCAGTAGCAACATGTTTAAATATGTTTTATAGTTCTTATGTTATATCTGTTTTGTTTAGTTAAATTTTGCTGACATCATTTTTAAAATTATTTCTGTTGTTTCTTCTTGGCTGATAGACCAATTTTGTCAGAGCCCTGACAATAGTGCCATCTTCCCTTTACCAAACTTCACTGACTGGCAACTTGTCCCCTGTTACCAGGTGCACAACTTTCACTTTGCAAAAATCTGAACAAATGATATTTTTTTCAAACTATTTCCACTGGCAGCTTTACCTGCACCCGGGAAACAATAAAGGTGTTAACTGTTAACTATAACAATAACAAATCAGTAGGAAAACAATAATTGTCTCGCCCCAGTTTCACCTTTTGAGTTGCACTATAACAAGGCAATTGGATTAGGTGATGACACCAAGTGACCAGTGGAACTTTTTTTCTCCATTTTTCGATGCTATTGATGCTATTTAAATGCTCTAGCACACCAAGTTATCTTCTGCTCAAAGTATAATAAAGTGTTATGTACAATACTGGTTCAGAAAAACAAAGTTAAAGTTTTCGAAAGAAGAAAAAACGGTATTTTAAGAATTCACTGAGGTTGACAGTTGAAAAAGGTTCTATGGAATGTGAAGCAAAATTATCCTTCACAAAGGGTGGAAATGGGTTGGTCATAAATATCGTGTGTATTTTCAGAGAGATTGTCTCAAAAGAAAAGAATAGATGTATCCCTGGTACAAAAGTATGTGAAGGATTTGGAAATTGCTACTAGTCTGCAATGTAAGTACATGTAAATGTATGCAGTCCATGCTGATTAATACAAATATGCATTTACGTCCTAAAATTTGCAAATTTACGACGTAAAACCCAAATCAAACAATTTAAAATTTGCTTTACCGTTGTATAAGTGCATGTTGTCCCTGCATTTTGTTCTGTAAATATGAACAAATTGACGTACAGTTCAAACTGACCTGTGAGGGGATAAAAACTGTGCACAGCATAGTAGCCTTACAAACGTTACTCTATGCAGGTCATGCTTTTATTGCATGTATTATCAATACATGTATATTACAAATATGTTGTCATAATTACACTTTATCCAGTAATAGGTAAGGGCTTTCACTTCTGATACTTGTGTAATCTACAGAATGATGCACAGAAGTGATTTTCCTTATCGCTCCTTTGGCTATGTCAGTTTAAGGCTTCTTGAGCTGAAATTTCCTAACAGGAGAAGAATATACATGTTTAGTCTGTGTAGGAAATTACTTTAATTTACAAATTACCTTAGTGTATTAGAGCCCCGTGCCGTGGCTCAGTGCTTAGCGTGTCTGACTTCTGATCCACCTTCAATGCACCCTAAGGGTTCGAGCCCCCAGTCGACCACAAGTATATAAGGGAGTCACTTGAGGTGACTCTGGCTATAGTGGGTGGTGGTTTTTGCGAGGTTTCCTCCCAGTTTTCCACCGTATTCAGTAAGGCAGTAAGAAGTGGATAATCAGTCGTCATATAAGTGAAATACCCTTGAGTACGACGTTAAACACCAATCAAACAAACAAACAGACAAACAAACCTTAGTGTTAGTAAAAATGAATACATCTGTGTAATTTTTGCATGTGTGACAGGTCTGTGGACCAAGCAGCAGGAAAACAGCACTGAAGTAAAAGATTTGCAAACAGAGGTGCAGAGCAGAGTTAAGAGGAGTCTGAATAATGGCGGGACAAATGCTTTCTTTGAGGTACAGGACATGGATGAGGGAGGTAAGCGAGACAGGAGTACTACATGTACCAAAAAGGCAGAGCAAAATTATGGAGGAGAACCATATGAAAGTAATAAAGCCAAAAGATATGATGCACATAAAGAAAAAGGATATTCCAATACTGATGTTGGAAGTCATAAACTGGATGTACAAGATATGGGAGATAGTAGAAATGGAGTTGATGGAAGTACTGAGGAGTTATGCCATGAAGCAGATGAAGATAATAAGGATGAAAGCTACCCAGTTAATGCAAGAAAGGGGATCAAAGGTGATGAAATGAAAGGAAGATTCATAGAGTATATAGGTGATGAAATAGATACAGAAATAAAGGATGAATGGGAAAAAACTACCAAAATTATAGCTGATGGAAGTACTGAGGAGTTATGCAATGAACCAGATGAAGATAGTAAGGATGAAAGATACCCAGTTAATGGAAGAAAGGGGATCAATGGTGGTGAAATCAAAGAAGAATATAGAGAGGATATAGGACATCAGATATGTGCAGAAATGAAGAATGAAGGAAAGCAAAGTATTGCAATATATGGAACCAAAAGTAACAGAATAGACGGTAGAAATGACTGTATTGTGCAGGCAACCACAGAAATGAAGCATGACAAAAATGTGGACATGAAAGGAGACAGAAGTAATAAGGACATAGGTCATGAAGTAGACTTTCTTCCGAAGAATGAGGGACACTTTAATTGTATTGTTCAGTCAACCACAGAAATGAAGCATGACAAAAATGTGGACATGAAAGGAGACAGAAGTAATAGGGACATAGGTCATCAAGTAGACTTTCTTCCGAAGAATGAGGGAGACCAAGGTGTTGCAAGCAAAGGAGCTGAAAACAATGTAACAAAAGAAGACGGAATTCATGAATATATTGGAAATCAAGTAAATGTATTGGTGGAGAACAAGGGAGATGAAAGCAGTGGAGGGAAAGGCAATGGTTTTGATTTCAAAACATTGGCTACATTGGTTTATACTGTAGACCTTACAGGAGATCTTTTGGAAGTCAGTCCTACCCTTAATACACTCAATGCCATGTCTGACTTTCATCTGGATGTTCTAAATGACATACCTGAAGATGATGAGCCCTTTTCAGATATTTTTTCAGATTTAGGCAGTGACAAAGAGTATGTCCCAGATTCAGATTATTCATCAGAAACAGATAATGATGATGCTGGTGCAAGGAATCAACTGTTACCAATCATAATGGACCAGGAGAACACTGGAAATGTGAAAGGCGCAGAACTGCAAATGCCAGGGCCTAGCTCAGAGCGTGCTTTCGTAAAAGAACAAAATGCTGACAATGAGGATGATGTGGATGATTCTGTTATATGTCTGAAAAAAAATCCTTCCCTACAGCTTAAATGTGACCAAAGCAGCCATCTTAGGCCAAGTGAGGATTCAGTAATGCGAGATAATCAACACCCTGGCATATACATCCGAAAACTTGAAAAAATGAACAAAACTAAAACAGGAAAGCAAAAAAAAAAAACAGATTGAGTTTACAACAATTAACATTGCTGCTTTATTTGCAAGAAGCTTGTTTTAAATATTAAAGTACATTTGTATACTCATAAGGAAAACAGTGTTGTGAGCGATCTCATCACTTTGTCCTCCAAAGTTAAAAACTCAACAGATGATCAGTGTAGAGAAGGTCTTGCAAAAGAGCTATGTAATTTACAAGCCAAGCTACGATTCATGGGAGATCATACCCACAATATGGAGGTCATGTATTTGAAAGTAGGAGAACTGCTTCTGCCTAGAAGACCCAGTGAAGTTTTTAGTGCCAATAAATTTGGCCCATGTCCCTTATGTTTGGAATGGATAAATATAGCCTCTTCATCAACAAAGCACCAAAATACCTGTCCCATTTCAAATGGCATTAGCAAACTAACAAAATGGGGAGGCCATTGTAAGATCAGCCTGTCTAATCGGAGATGTTTTACCCGAAGCATCCAAAAGCTTAGTAAAAGAAGTCTATACTATCATAAGCAGGGATTCAATCACAACGCTTGCTCAGGAAGACCCTCTTATTGTTGCCTTGGGAAATAGTATTCTAAGGCGAAACATTGCCAACAAGCTCAAACGCAAATACTATGCATCAAGTAGTATGAGAGGAGCTGCAAGATTAGTACTTCATATTAGAAAAATGGAAAATATAGATGAACCAATAGCTTATTTCTTGAGGCCACAGTATTTTGACATTATTGTTAAGGCCGCACTTAAATGTGCGACACAAAGTGTTGACGATGAAGAGGAGCTGCTACATCCTTCAGCTGCTATTAAAGCGGGTCACGATGTCGGTAAACTGGCTAATATGAAATTGAGTATAGCAATGAAAGAAGGAGATAAGCAAAAGAAGGATGAAGCATCAGAATTTCTGGCATTACTTAAAATGGAATGGACTGAAAAGGTTGCTAAGCTGGCTCATGCACTCTTAAATGCAAGACGAATGCTAAAAGGAGTTCATCTGCCTCTTCCAGAGGACTTGGCCAAACTTAGTAGTCATTTGAAAACAAGACTGAATGACCTTGATCTGGACAAGGCTGCACCCGATATTCAAACTTTCAAGCAAGCAGTGATTCTATCTGAAAGCAGGCTTTTGGTGTACAATAAAAGGAGGTCAGGGGAGCTGGAAGCTATGTTGTAAGTTGCTTTTAAATTTGTCAGTAACTTCAAAACCGTAATATAATTAAGAATGTTCAGCTTGCTGTAATAAATGGAACAACATGTAGTGATTTTTATTGTAACCAGGCATCACAATTGATATGAATCGCTTCATCATATGTTATATTCGTAGGAGTTGCATTCTCCGAAATAGTGATTAACGTTTTCTAATAAAAGCATGTATGTCCTTAACTTTTGCCCCAAATTGGTGGGCAGGGGTCTGAGGTTTCACCCTCGTTTTTACACCATATTGAGTAAGGCAGAGTAAGAAGTGGATAATCTGGCATCATATAACTGAAATACTCATGGGTACGATGTTAAACACCAAACAAACCTCATAAAAACTAGTCTAAGAGATAAGAGCTTATAGAGTGATGCAAAATAAAACGAAAACTGTACATATGTAAGTAAGTACATGTGCACAAGCAAAACACTATATCACACCCAGCAATTTCGTGGGGATAATAACTATATATTTTGGGGATTTCTATTCTGGGGAACCGTTATCAAGTTTGAGAAAACTTTGTTTTGCTCTAGTCTAGTAATGTGAGTGCTCATTGTTGTCTTAACTATATTTTCAGGCTTTTGAATTACAAACACAGGTCCACAGGGTTAGACCCGGCTGACGAGGGATTGATGACAAATGACCTCAATGAATTGGAAAAATACTTGCTCACTTCCCAGGAAATGGTGAAAATTAGAGGAAAGGTAAATGTTTTTAGGTTCCCCAACATTATAGGCGGCCCAAAATGTGAAACATTTACAAGACCCTTATGTTATTACCATTTTTACAGAAACAGGGTGTCTCATTTTACAGTTTTCCTATCTTTCGTATTTTAAATTTGATTGAAACAGGGTGTCTCAGATGGCTTCTTGGGTGTCTCTCTGGCGGTCGGAGGGCGCTTCATGTTGCCTGGTGCTTTGACAGCTAATGGGCAACATGAAGCGCCAGGCACTGTTAATTTTCACACTTTGTCTTATTGCACAATGTATTTTGTCTTGTGATTGTCTTGTATCTTGTTATCACTTTTTGCCAGTGTGTGATGTCCTTCACCCTTTGGGCTGGCACACCGGCATATGAGTGAAATAACCTTAAAGTACTGCATAAAACCCCAAACAAACAAACAGACAAATCTTGGGTGTCTCAAATACACAGAGGTCCCCTGCTGGCTAACACCATACTGGCTGAAAAATAACATACTACTAAAGTTTCGCTATAGTGTAAGGTTATATAATATAAGCTTTATTTCTTCGTCCTAGTTGAAGGAATATAAAATTATTGGTCTCTGTGTATTTGTCATGACCATCAGAACAGGAATTATATCAATCCTAATTAGGAAAACAGTAAATACTTGCAATGATGACTCCCTCGAAACGGAATTAAACCACATCAGAAATAGCTTCATTAACATAAATGGCTATCCCCGGAATATTGGTGTAAAGGTAATCCAAAGCATCTTTAAACCAGCCCAGTCCAATCCTCGCTTCACCATATACCTGCTGTACATTGGGAAAACAACCTATACACTTAAGGCACTGTTAGAAGAATTAAACATAAAAGTGATTTGAACAACAGGAACAACTCTAAAAGCCGACCTCAGTGCCTCTGGAAAACAATCTAAATCCAATCCAAACAAACCAAAAGGAACTTTGTATCAAATAAATTGTAACTGTGGAGATAAATATATTGAGGAGACAGTAAGACCACTATAAATGTGTTTAAAATAACACAAATGATAAACTAATCAAAATGATGGGAAGTCAGTCAAATCAGACCACCTGGGATAAAACCTGTCTCATGTGATAGAGTGGGAGAACACTAAAGCCCTTACTTACCAAAGCCTAAACTTTAGGAGGCCATACAAATTAAAAGATTAAAACCACAAATAAACAGAGACCAATGATTATGTATTCCTTCAGCTAATCACATAACTTATCAGGAGACCAATCAGTAAACAAGCTTCATGCATACTTTTGAAATTGTTATTACTATTTCTAAAACTGTTGTTATTACTTTATAATCTATACAATATTTGTACATATATAACCATGGATTTGATGTTGATTCATTATATACTTGATAAAGACACTAGTAGCTGTGTCGAAATGTCCTGTGAAGTAAATGAAGAAGTTCGATATCCATAAATCTGTGTTCCAGTTATGATTGCATGTACCTACAGCTTCCAAATGCTACTTAAAGAAATGTATAACAGAAAAAGTAAGGGTTGCAAGACTGGGTTTATTAAGTATATACAGGTATGTTAGCTTGCAGTGTACATTTATATCTGTCGTATCAGTGACGAGTTTCAACTGTTATGTACATGTATGGGTTATTTTCCAGGTTTCAAGAATAGTCCCAGTTTTAATTCCAATTGACACCCAGAAAGCATTAGAGTATATCACAGATGAAGGTGTTAGAAAGTTATGTGGCATACCCAGTAACAACATGTATGTGTTTGCTAACACTGGTAAGGAGAAAATAATTGCATTTTGCAGTGTTGATGTTTTTGTTTTGTGACCACTGCTTCATATACATAGTTAATACTATAGTTAAGACGACCAATCATGAAGTAACGTTTTGCAATAATTATTTGGTGAAATCAGTCAATTTCTATAGGTAACAACATCAGTAAATTCAGAAGAGAGTGTCTTATTTCAGTAAAAACTGTTGAGCAGGTTCGTTCCTTGGTGGGTGTGAACTTTCTGCGTGAAGAAGTCAATTCGGACAATGAGACACATTGACCATTGAGACACTAAACATTTATTTTGTATTTTGCTTCACATGGCTAATGTTTCGGGACATTACTTATTGGCAGACACAAGGTCAGTCCATATTTCAATAAAAATGGTAATGTTCTTTTCAACCCGCTGAGTAGAACTCACTTGCTATTGGGGGAGGGGCTTGAGCACCTACACACCCTCAAAGAATACTCCCCTGTTAAGGTTTTCTTTTGTTAACATGTCTTTTTCGAAAGAAGGCATACTTAGTACATATTGCACTTTCCTTCCCCCACACATTGCTTTGATAAAAATAATTATGTTTGGGATTCCCTGACTTGTTACTGTCTATATTGTCATTTTAGGTTCAGGTGTTCACCGAGCGTATGATTCACTGAAGCTCATCTGTTCAGAGGCTATGTTGGAGTCACCCGAGAGGATAACCAGTGTTACCTTGAGAAAATATATGGCAACTATAAGCCAGGTAATTTTGGCCAGATGAGTCATGGGTTTACAATTTTATACTTTTATATCTCTTTCATTTAAACTATCATTTAAGCTACTGTGCAGAAACATTAATTATGACACGACTGCAATATTGTAGTATGTGTTTAATAAGTGTATGGAAATCATATGTATGCTGCTTATGGCACTTAAAAAATACATATCATATTATGACAACACAGTGATGTTATTTTATGACGTGTATCACCATATTATGGCAGGTAACTTTCCCATTCTTTAACATGGCAGGATATGAGTGCAGATAAAAACAAAGATCTATTTCCATTACTTTGACTCTGATAGATATTCTAAGGCTCACAAAAGCTTATTTCAGAAACATTCCTTTTCCTTGCCTGTCCATTATCATTTTTGTAGCGGGCAGTTGGAGGGAGCTTCGTGTTGCCCTGGTGCTCTCAGAGGTAAGGGGCAACACGAAGCCGATCTGTTTTCTGGCGTTCTGTTATGTCCTGTGATTGTCTCGTATCTTGTCATTGCCAGTGGCATCGGGGGTGATTTTCTTCACCCATTGGGCTGGCACGCCATCATATAAGTGAAATAACCTTTAGTACTGCGTAAAACACCAATCAATCAAACAAACAAACAGATGAATGATTTTTGTATGTACTGCCCATGTTAAAGGTTTGGTTGTAGAGGACCTCACCTTAGTGTAAAGTGGTGATGTCATTTTGCTGTCTTAATGTCTTACTTGCAACATCAGTATTATGTGAGTGCATGTTCATCCGTTATTATCTGGAGAGAAGTCTGTACTAAATTTCACAATATTTGCAGGTGATTGATATGAAAGACCATGAACTGCAATGGCTGTGTCAACATTTAGGACATACAGCAGATGTGCACAAAATTCATTACAGGTCAACCTCTGGTTTTATTGAACGTGTTAACATAGGGAAACTTATGTTGCTACAAGATTTCATTGCTGCCGGCAAGTTTGCCGGTACGCAACTACGTGATGTACATGTAACTATAGAAAGTAAATAAGCTGCTCAAATATCCTTCACAATGAATTTTATTGTTGTAAGATAATAAATAAAAAATAACATTTTCTGTCAAATGTTTGTTTCTTGTGCTGATTTCTGTCTACATGAATTACATGAAGTATCTGAAACCGGTTAACCACCTTCTGTCATTGTAAGCTTATAGACATACTTTTGCATGCCAATGGGTTTCCTGTTACTGTAATTCTTCAACCTTTTCGATTATGAACAGACAAGTTAAACAGGCATTTAAGCATACAAATATTGCAAATATGAAGAAAAAAAGGCTTTACCTAGGTTGACTAATCTCACACCTTCACAGAGATCATGACATTTCCAGTCTAGGTCTTTTAAATTATTTCAAAATATTCATTGTGTCACTGCATGAAAAGTTAAAGAGTTGAACTTACAGTAATATTTATTAAAACAGCATTGATAAAACACAGAAAAGCAGCAATATATATATATATATTTTATATATATATTTTTTCTACAGAATTATTAAAATCTCAGGAAAATGCAATTCCTCTCCAATCAACAAGCTTGGAGTCCAATGATCAGGAGGAGTATGACAGTGTTGTGGGGGTTAAAGCAGTAGATGACTGTCCATGTAAGTTTTTACCTCCAACTTTTCCACCTTGTTTGTCATTTTGCCTTGTGTAATTTGCTTTCACAAAAACATGGGGCTCTTCAAAAAAAGCTGCAGGGTATTAAATGCTAAATCATTATAATTACTGGATTGTAAGGCACGATTTGGCAAGAAACCTGCCCCAGATAAAAATATTCTGTGTGACGCAGGAAAAATGTCCTTAAGTATTATGGAATCGCCTTAAGCCGAGTTCACAGGATGTAATTAGTCGGTACAATTCGACGAATTCGACAAGTCAAAAAAGAAAAGAGGATGTCCTAATTAATTGGGCTGGTACGCCGTCATATGAGTGAAATAACCATACGTACGGTGTAAAACCCCAATCAAACAAACAATCCAATAAAAACACATGATAACTCATAGCTATGACACAAAGGGCATTATAGAGCTAAGTAATATGGCTAGATGACAGGTTGTGAAAAAGTAGGCCTGTATATATATTTGTAATAAATGAAGAGAGAAAAATTTGCTTGCCTCCACCGGGATTCGAACCCGGGACCTTTGG
>JAUELC010180665.1:0-10968 GCA_031471745.1 Cryptochiton stelleri | reverse complement strand
TCATGTAGACATACATACAAGTGTGTCATGTAGACATACATACAAGTGTGTCATGTAGACATACATACAAGTGTGTCATGTAGACATACATACAAGTGTGTCCTTTAGACATACATACAAGTGTGTCATGTAGACATACATACAAGTGTGTCATGTAGGCATACATACAAGTGTGTCATTTAGACATACATACAAGTGTGTCATGTAGACATACATATAAGTGTGTCATATAGACATACATACAAGTGTGTCATGTCTGTCATACATGTGCGACTCACAAACATGTTTGGCATCTGTGATATAGAAATATGTAACATCAGACATGTGTGACATACATGTTGGACCTACACACATTTTATTTGTGACAAACACACATGTGTGACATACAAACATGTGTGACATACATGCATGTGTGATATGTCACATACAGACATGTGTGATATGCTGAAATGGGTGACTTACATGTGTGACATACTGTGATACATACAAGTGTGTCATGTAGACATACATACAAGTGTGTATTTTGACACACATACAAGTGTGTCATGTCGACATACATACAAGTGTGTCATGTAGGCATACATACAAGTGTGTCATGTAGACATACATACAAGTGTGTCATGTAGACATACATACAAGTGTGTCATGTCTGTCATACATGTGCGACTCACAAACATGTTTGACACCCGTGTGTGATACCAACAGACACACATACTTGTGCCTTATGTGTTATATTGACATATATATTGTTATTATGCAGTATCTTATGTGCTATATTGACAGATATAATGTTTTAATGCAGTGTTTCGTGCTTTTTATTGGCAGATATAACGTTATAATGTAGTGTTTTATGTGTTATATTGACATATAATATAATCCAGTGTTTATGTGTTATATTGACAGATATAAGGTTATAATGTCGTGTGTTATGTGTTATATTGACACACATAACGTTGTAATGCAGTGTTTTATGTGTTATATTGACAGATATAACGCGATCATGTAGTGTTTTATGTGATATATTGACAGATATCATGGTATAATGCAGTGTTGTATGTGTTATATAGAGAGATATAACGGTATAATGATGTGTTTTATGTGTTATATTGCCAAGTATAACGTTAGTATTATAATATTGTGTTTTATGTTTATATTCACAGATATAACCTTATGGTGCAGTGTGTTATGTGTTATGTCGATGACATAACGTTATAATGCAGTGTTTTATGTGTTATATTAACATACATAACATTATAATGCAGTGTTTTAATGTTATATTGACAGGTATAACGTTGTAATGCAGTGTGTTATATTGAGAGACATAACGTTATAATGCAATGTTTTAATGTTATATTGACACAGATAACGTTAAAATGCAGTGTTTAATGTGTTATATTGACACACATTGCTTTATAATGCAGTGTTTTAAGTATTATATTGAAAGACATAACGTTATAATGCAGTGTTTTATGTGTTATATTGACACTAATAACGTTATAATGCAGTGTTTTATGTGTTATATTGACAGATATAACGTTATAATGCAGTGTTTTATGTGTTATATTGACACACATAACGTTATATTGCAGTTTGTATGTGTTATATTGACAGATATAACGTTATAATACAGTTTGTTATGTGTTATATTGACACACATAACGTTATAATGCAGAGTTTTATGTGTTATATTGACACACATAGCGTTATAATGCAGTGTTTTGTGTGTTATATTGACAGATATAACGTTATAATGTAGTCTTTAATGTGATATATAGTCCGATATAACGTTATAATGCGGTGTTTTGTGTGTTATATTGACACACATAACGTTATAATACAGTTTGTTATGTGTTATATTGACACACATAACGTTATAATGCAGTGTTTCGTGTGTTATATTGACACACATAACGTTATAATGCAGTGCTTCATGTGTTATATTGACACACATGACGTTATAATGCAGTGCTTTATATTGACAGATATAACGTTATAATGCATTGTTTTATGTGTTATATCGAAAGAAAAACGTTATAATGCAGTGTTGTATGTGTTATATTGACACACATAACGGTATAATGTCGTGTTGTATTTGTTATATTGACAGATATAACGATATAATGCAGTGTGTTATGTGTTATATTGACAGATATAACGTTATAATGTAGTGTGTTATGTGTTATATTTACAGACATAACGTAATAATGCAATGTTTTAATGTTATATTGACAGATATGACTTTATAATGCAGTGTTGTATGTGTTATATTGACACACACAACGTTATAATGCAGTGTTTTATGTGTTACATTGACGGATATAACGTTATAATTTAGTGTTTAATGGGATATATTGACTTCTATAACGGTATAATGCAGTATAGTATGTGTTATATTACCACACCAACTGAACACAGCACCTACATCACGCCAATTATCGCTACATCTCTAGAGATCACGCGCGCTAAGCATCCTGGAAAGATGCGCAGCAGCCTTACTTATTACGTAGTGTGCAGGAGTCTTACTTATTATGTAGGTCGCTGCAGCACAACCACACCAACTCAACACAGCACCCACATCTCCAATTCTCGCCAGATATCGCGAGATCACGCGCGCAAAGAATCATGGGAAAACAACCCCCCCCCCCCCCCCTACACCGCACAGCCCAACAACCCCACAACACCCTAAATCATCCCACAACACAACCCATGACGTCATCAACACAACACAGCACCCACATCTCACCAATTCTCAATACTCCTCACAAGATCACGAGCGCGAAGCATCCTGGGAAGACAACCCATCCACCCCCTTAACCCACAACCCCACAACACCCCCAAACTACCCCATAACACCACTCATGACGGCATCAACGCAACACAGCACCCACATCTCGCCAATTCTCGCCAAATCTCGCGAGATCAGGAGCGCAAAGCACCCTTGGAAGACAACTCAGCAACCCCTACAACCCCACAACACCCAAAGCACCCCATAACACCACTCATGCCGTCATCATTATGACGTCATTAACACAGAGCATGTGCACAACCCGTGGGGTGCGGCCTGACTTAGTCTGCACCGGAGGAGCTGCCTTTAGTTAGTCTGTACAGTAGGAGCCGCCCTTACTTATTCTGTAGTGAGCAGTAGCATTACTTATTTAGTAGAGCACAGAAGCCTTCATTATTATGTACAGGAGGTAGAGGCCCACTTCTCGACAATTCTCGCCAATTCTCGCGATATCCCGGGCGCTAAGCATACTGGGAAGACAACATCTCCACACCCAACAACACCCCACCCCACCCCATGTCGAATTACAAAGGTCTGCAGACGCGTAGTGCATCTTTATCGATGTTGATTTCAAACAGTCCAAGGGCAAAAGGGAGGTAAACCCGGTATTGACATAGTCTTGATTTTAGGGCTACTCCATGGCTATTTATAGGAATAGCTCAGCGGTACTTAGACGTTTCAACCTACGAGTCAATGCATAATGTGCACTAACACCCCTGTCAGCCGTGTAGTCGGTTCAATCCGGGGAATATTCATTCCTAGAATTTATTCATTCTTAGAGTTAATACAACCCAAAACTTTTAAACCCCACACTCGAAGCAACCCTTGTACCATTAGCATATAAGGGGAGAATTGCCTTCCTTATTCTGTATAGCCGGTCGGTGGTGTCGTGGAGGCACCACGCCAACCGCTTCCACCTCCAGTCCGACATTTACAACCTACACATCTACTCGGTAGAGGATTTATGCAATCGACTGGGATGAGGGGGGACTGCGAATGACTGATATCCACCACCCGGACAACCATAGTCACACATGTCAAATGTCATCACTACCACCCCCGTGTACAACCCTAGTCACACAGGTCGAAGGTCATGACTCCACACTCCTCCCCACTACATCAATAGTAGCAACCCTTCTGTATGCATGCATGCACCTCCATACATAAATAGTAACAAACAGGGGTAGATAACTACCTCCCGATTGCCCTAAAACACTAATTATTCAGTACGTTTACGACACTAGTCGAGCTGCTCTAATACTACTACTGGCATGCAATAAAAATACCATGCCACGCAGAAGCAGATCAACATTTGGGAACTCGACTATTAACTTCCATATATACTTATTTTCGTAAGAACGTCAATTGAGAAGTCTGGAGCACGGTAGTTTCAAGGAGATTAAAGTGTTTGAATATTTAAGACAAATATTTCTATAACTTTGTGCTGATATTTCTATATTTGTCTTGAATGTTCCATAAACTGAATCTCCTTGACACTATCGTGAATGGGTGACTTAATTATATCTCGTTTGTTGGGCAGCATTTCTGGCGATATTGTCATCATGTGTGCATATCACAAAGTTCCCATTTTGGTAAGTGTGGGGACAAAACAGGACATGATGATTGTTGTGCAACTATAATGGATTTTTATACAAACACGGTACCACCTTTGTTACTAATCCAAACATAAAAGTACCTCAGTGACGCAGCAAGTATATAAAGTGATATCAGTCGGCAGAGGTTGTCGCCCTGCAGAGGCTGCTCATTGACTTGGTTTCAGTCTGTACACGAAGCCTTTTCTTTCTGATCTTCGGACTGAGCAGGCGGACATAATAATTATCACATGTTCGAGAAGGGCATTCACTGACACTGAGCCTGGAGCAAAATACAAGAAATTACAAAAGGTTTTAAAGAAGTTCTGTATTTAAAAAGGTTTTGAGTGTGTCGCCTTGATTAGAGAAAAACTTTCATTTACTTAAAAGCTGTGCCGCAATATTGACTACTGAATTTCTTTTAGAGAATTTCAACTTGTTGTGTTACGACATTTTACAATCCCGCTCTGTTTCTCAACTAGGAGGATGAAAACAAAAAGCAATATGAAATCCATCAGCACCAGAAATACTTTCGCTGCGCCTGGGGCAAAATGACAAATAAATACTGGTATTCAATAGAGTTGGGTTCTGTTTCTTTGGGTTTTTTTTTTGTTTTTGTTCTTTTGTGTGTGGGTGTGTGTGTGTTCTTTTGCCGCTGATTTAATCACAAAAAATGTCTTTAAATTATGTTCGATAATTGTAAGGATGGCTGCACCGGAAATGTGTGATATCGTGCTCGATCTGAATCGACAGTTTTTAAAATGTGATAGGCCAGCTAAGAAGATAACTTTTAAACGCAATGGAAATTTGATATTCTGACACTAAAAATAACCATTGCCATGTCGTGGTTGATTGTTTAGTTCTTTAAACCTCGAGGCAGTAGATTTACGACGTTTTTGTTAAGTTAGAAAAGGTCAAACATGTTCGTTCGTACTGGAATGAACTGTATTGAACCGTTGCATGCCACACTCCAGCACGAATGTCATGATTTGAGAGTCTATCTTTGGCGTCAATGTTCATGTCATCAAGGGACTATACAGTTGAGTAAATCCCAAACTTTGACGTTCGGCATACCACACTGTAAAGTCTCTTAGGCGAGGCATACTTTTAAGATGGTGAACAATGGCTAAACCCTATGTTACTCACTGTAAAGGGGGATAACCTGCCTCCATTTCCCCCGAAACACCGTTATATAACAATCAGATATTCCTATTGCTTAAATGCAGGCGGGATTTTAGATGTTCTAAAATCTATAACATAGAGATGACATAATGAAATGGATGAGTGTCATTCGACACGTAGCCGTCCACGGAATTATCAATTCAAATGTTGTGTATCATGGATCCGAAATAAAAAAGAGCTTGGCATTTTTTTGTTTATGAAATGTGCCGGAAAATGAAGGCGAAGCACAGTGATATATTATGAAGAGAAGCATGTAGAGCCCATGTATTCTAACGCCATCGTATTGAGACGTTGCTACAATGCGAGGCGTTAAACATATACATGTATGATGAACAGAATAGTAAACCAAGATGCTAGACTGGACATTATAGTATCATTATTACCCCCCGCAACTACAACAACCAACATCTCCAAGACTTTGATAAACGATGGTATGCATACATAAACATTTTGTTAACTGATTTATGTGATACAGGTGTGCCCAATTTGCCTAGATACTGCATCTGGAAAAACTGTCAGATATGCACCTTATTCAATTATATTGGATGTATATATGTATGCATTGATTATGGCTATAAATGCAGAGATCAGTACAGTTCATATAATAAGACGGAAAACAATGCTTTAATTTAGAAACACTGATAATGTATGAAGTTTTGATTACTTTATAATGAATTGTTGGATTGACATCTTACACTACTAATGAAATGAATTCAAATGGTGATATGTGACTTCGTCATAACAAGAAATGCATTCGCCTCGCCTACAGCATGGGAACAAATACATACATACACAAATACATGCTCAAATACAAAATCAGTTTTGTATGAAATATGTTCGCGTATGTGGCCATAATTGAAGGAAATCATTAAAACCTGTGTTTCAATGGTGATCTGACCAACGAAGTTGTATTATGAATCCTTCATGGAACACAGGGATAAAACATAAGCAGACAGATGAAAAGACTTGGGGTCGCTTTAATGGTTTTTACGCTTTACCATTGATATCATCCCGCCAAGTTCGTCCAACTCTGTCGAATAACTGAATATAATGGGTCCACTGGGTTCTGACCTGTCTTATCATGGATCAAGGACGTTACCAGCACATCTCAATGCGGGTAGATCGACGGTCTGTGGAGAGTCTTATATTCTCATCAATATCCACGTCGATTTAGCCTGTGAACTTGAAAATTCAATAGCTACTCACAAAATGGTCCATAGCTGGGGGAATGAAATCCCCATCAAACGTTAATCTGAAGTGACGTTCCATTTATTCATCCATACATGCACAGTGTTATTGATGTAGCCAATTTAAACAACCAAATAACTATACTGTATGGCTGTCAATTGGTTTGATCGAGACTTTGGGTGATTTGTCATCTGCACTAGTGTATGATAAACATATTTCCTTATCCTCCGGTTCCACTGAATCCAGGTGCCCACAACACGACATAAACACTGCGACAACTGACGACCAGGTCCCACAACACTACATAAACACTGAGACAACTGACGACCAGGTCCCCACAACACAACATAAACACCAAGACAACTGAAGACCAGGTCCCGACAACACGACATAAAACACTGAAACAACTGAGGACTATGTCCCACAACACGACATAAAACTCTCAGACAAATGAGGACCATGCAGGTCCCACAGCACGACATTAACACCAAGACAACTGACAGCCAGGTCCCACAACACGACATAAACACCAAGACTACTGACAGCCAGGTCCCACAACAAGACATAAACACCAAGACAACTGACAGCCAGGTCCCACAACACGACATAAACACCGAGACAACTGACAGCCAGGGCCCACAACACGACATAAACACTGAGACAACTGATTGTCAGGTACCCGCGACATGACATAAACACTGATGCAACTGACGGTCATTTCCCCACAACACGACATAAAAACCGAGACAATTGATGGCCAGGTCTCCACAACACGACATAAAGACTGAGACAATTGACGGCCAGTTCCTCACAACATGACATAAACAATGAGACAAGTGACGACCAGGTCCCACAACAAAACATAAACACTGAGACAACTGATAGGCAGGTCCCCACAACATGACACAAACACTGGGACAAGTGACGATCAGGCCCCCACAACACGACATAAACACTGACACAACTGACAGCCATGTCCCCACAACACGAAATAAACACTGAGACAACTGAAGGCCAGGTCCCCACAAAACGACATAAACACTGAGGCAACTGACGGTGAGGTCCCAATATTACGACATGAACACTGAGACAAATCATGGCTAGGTCCCCACAACACGACATAAGCACTGGGACAACTGACGGCGAGGTCCCCATATTACGACATTAGCACTAATACAACTGACGGCCAGGTCATCAAAACACGATATAAACACTGAGACAATTAAAGGTCATGTCCCCATAACACGACATAATCACTGAGACACTTACGGTCAGGTCCCCATAACACAGCATAAATACTGAGATAACTGACGGCCAGGTCCCCATAATACGACATGGACACTCAGATAACTTACGGATAATATTAATCCAGTATAATTATTTGTATTTGAATTGACGATCTACCATGCGCAAAAACTATCTGTTCGATGGAACTCAAGAGTAAATTACTTTTATGACACGGAAAACACTTTTTTCGTTCAATGCAGTAATTCAGATAAGCGTCCCTTCGGACAAGCAAACCTTCGGACCAAAGGGCAATATAACCCATATCCATCATAACTAGTCAGTTGCTAACTCTATCGATTTTAGTTCATCAACACCATGATCTGATTCATTAATGGCCAATTCTACAGATTATACAATATTTTCGTTCTCTCACCAACTTTGTTTATCCAAGTACCTAGAAATCAATTCAGTGCGATTGGGAATTGCTTTAAAGACAAAAAGAAAAGCCCCTATCAGAATAAATTTGACCGAAATTGACTTTGGGAAGGCCCTTTGGGTAGTACAATCGGGTATGAATTCTGGAGACGGTTCAATTTGACAGTAATATGTGATAGAAAAATAAACAGAATATTAACAGCTATTTACGCGTGATGCATACGAGCATACTTTGTACATTGTTGTACTATATTACAAGCTTACGTAGATAGACTCACTCTATCATCAAGTCAATTATGCATGGGATGGTGGAGCAACGATGGTGTATTTGTGTGTTTAGTCATTGTGTTCCTAGTTAGTATTGTCAAACCGGTTTTGTTAAACGAGTAAACTGGTGTTTCAGTATGTAACACTAATGTAGCAGCTTAAAGGGCACATGAACAAACACAATAAAACAATGCTGAAATAATACAAAAATGATTTAAAATGTAACTGTTGAATAGCTACAAGAAATGAAAACCGTAAATAGATCAGTACAATTCAAAGGGCAAAGATTCGGGATGCTTAGGGCAATAGCTAATGCTACTGACCCCTGGGCATCTACCATATAAGATAATAAAACAATTTAATGTTGACTTTATGTGTGCTGCAACCCAAGCAATGATACCGCACTGTGGGGACTAGCTTTTATGTATTAGGAGTCGCTAAAAACGTATAAAAAAAATCAGCGTTGGTGAGTCGTTTGTGTGACCACCAACTCTGTCGAAGTCATTTCTACTGAATTTATCCAATCGATCCAGGTACCAAACCTTAAGTGACCTTGTCTGACATAAACTCGATGGTAGTTAGGGGGCCTCCAACGACCCAGCCAACTGGCTCTCATAACGTTGACTAACCTAATCTAACAATACGACATGACAACTGGTGGTTCAGTGGTTAGCGTTTTAAACTGCTCCAACACATACGTGCTGGTATCAGCTTAATGAAAATATAGGAGTGCTTTGTATAAACTACATGGAATATTTTCCTTGAGTATCCAATATGAGTTTAGTCCAAACTGTAACTTATCGTTATTGATTAGAATTGTCAGTATACAACTACCGGCTTCACCTCAGAAAGGTCAGTATGTAACTACCAAATTCACCATAGAATTGTCAGTATGTAACTACCAAATTCACCTTAGAATTTTCAGTATGTAACTACCAAATTCGCCTTATAATTGTCAGTATGTTACTACCAACTTCCCATTACAATTATCAGCATGTAACTACCAAATTCACCTTAGACTTGTCAGTTTGTAACTACAAGCTTCACCTTAGAAATGTCAGTATGTAACTACCAAATTCACCATAGGATTGTCAGTATTCAACTTCCAAATCTACCTTAGAATTGTCAGTATGTAACTCCCAAATTCACCTTAGAATTGTCAGTATGTAACTCCCAAATTCACCTTAGAATTGCCAGTATGTAACTGCCAAATTCAACTTAGAATTATCACTATGTAATAAGAAAATTCACCTCAGAATTATCAGTATGTTACTAATAAATTCACATAAGAATTGTCAGTATGTACCTACATGCACCAAATTCATAATAGTAAAATATTATATTGTCCGTATTATAACCACCAAATTCACCTTAGAATTGTCCGTATGTAACTACCAAATTCACCTCACCAGAATGTAGTTAGAGTATACAGGACGCTTTAATACTTACGAGTTTTTCCAATGATATCAATATAATATTAATGTGTACATAAAATGGTAATTTTAAACATCTTGCTGGCAATACGCATTGCAAACGCGCTCCAAAGCATTTTCCCGTCACCCGACAATTATCTGACAATTTGGTTTTTCCTGTTAGTTGATTTATATTCTTCTTTCCTTGGATTTACTGGCTGGTTTTTGTTCCCTCGGAGATGTTATATTTTCTAATGAGTTTGTTTATTGCTGGAATGCGACAAACTTGACTGCTTAATAAAAACACCAATCGCTTTAGAATGGGCTGAAAATAATATTGATTGCACCCGATAACTTCACCAATAAAAGTCTTTAACAATGTGATAAATATGTTTTGCAGACATAAATTTTAGTATACGTTGTGTACATGGATTTGCGTAGGTACAGGTGTGCCCAATTAACCCAAATACTGTACCTGGTAAAATACATAACTATCATTTGTAGTATTACAGTAAGGAAAGAAGTCCATAGCGACATCAAATCCGTGACATTAGTCTGGCAGGGCCACCAATAGTGGTGTAAGGAGAGGACAATCGATGTGTCTGTTATTTTTGATGAACTTCAAGAAAATTTGTTGGATAATTGGTGTAGGATGTGTTGTAATTGAACATTAAAAGGTAAGAAATCATTCTCATTGTTAATTTTGTTTGTTGGGACACTTTATGTGGTGTTTCAGAGATGTTTTGTCCAGCCGATGCTGTACTGTTGTCGGATACCCAGAAAGTAATGAACAAGTGTCTCAGACCACAGGCGTCTGTCTCGTAATTTTAACAGCCGGCGGCCATTTTAGCCTATTAAATTCTATAATAAGTAAAGGTAG
>JAUELC010180664.1:0-17408 GCA_031471745.1 Cryptochiton stelleri | reverse complement strand
CTACAGCTTTTTCTCATCAATTGGGCATGGATCAAGTCTGCAAATAAACCACCCCTCACTCGCGAGCATCGTACCCTATGCTTAAATTTCTCCGGCGTTTGCTCAGTGAGCTTAGCTTTCAAGATTTGTGTTTGTCGAGTGTGAAGTATAATACCACTCACAAACGATCTAATAGAACTTCGGATTTTTAAAACCAAACTAGCTGAAATGGCACCGTTCCAATACTGGGACTGATCCGAATGATAAATGCAGCATTCACAGTCCATTTAAATAAGCAAAGGTTTCTGGCTTAAAAGTTCCATGTTCAGGGGGACACCATCGAACCTATCGAACGTTTATCCTATTATTTGTTTAAACAGGTCATGTTTTATCACTTACAAAGACAATGCACAACGGGGGTTTAAAAAAGGAGTATAGTTTAGAATAATTCACCGAGTTAATAAAGTGTATTAATGTTCGAGATGTACAACACAAATAATTTTGTGGTGTCATTCACGTCTTTGAAATAAAAAGGTCTGTTTTGAAGACGTTGTTATTGAATGAGTTTTACGATGTCTGGCTCAATTTTAAGACACACCTTCGCAATTTGAACACTATGTGATATTGTTACACCAATTATTTTTATAGGCCAATATTGACAATTGTCGTCTGCTTCAATGAAATTTAGACGGGTTGAGATGTCTGAAGATTGACTGAGGGAGGACATGGTTTTGTAAGTTTCTTGAGATTACAAAACGTCTAGGACACTGTACGCAGCTACGGATGACTGAGCACGGCTTCTATAAAACATTTTAAACCATAAAGCCAACAGAAAAAAAAACATATATTTCTATACACGGGCGAATGTATGTAAAAAAGTTGAAAGAGCTGACAAGCGCACACAATGTGAATTTGTGTACGTACACTTGCTTCTGCAGGTGCGCGAGTCCCGTCTTGTCTCAATTCTTCCCATTTGACCCAGAACCTGTCGTTGGAGACAGAATTCCGACTGTTAGCATTCCCAATATTTAAAAAACCATAAAAAAACAAGTAAAACCATAAAACTGTAACCCTATGTTGAACTTGACATCTACAGGTTGCTTTTGAGAAGGAAAGAGTCAAACTGGTTGGAATCGTGTATCCGACAAGCAGGTCAAATCGTTTCAAAGCATAGTTAACAAGTTAGAACCAGAAGTGCTCTGACAGGTAGACTCGCCCGGATGTTCCTCTGGCTTAGGGCTTGGTTAACTCTGTCTCTTTCCTTAGTGCTTTCGGGACATCTAAATGTCAAGTGACAAAGTATTTCATTGATGTCCTCTGAGGCCGCATACTTCAAACGAAGTCAAATTGTGTTGAGAAAAACCTACACGAAAGCCAAGGTCATAAGACTTTTTTGCGGTATTTAGTTTCTCCAAATATTGACAGCCCTCTTTGCTGGTCTTGTCAAATTTGTACGACAAATTTCCTCTATTAACATATCGGATAATTTTAAAGCTGAAGCTTATAAATAAATCATTTTGATGTTTTTTTAATGAAAATAAAAAAAAATATATTGTAGTATTGCATATGGATTCATGGGCATATCAATTAATGGACAAACAAAATATATTGATACTTTAAATTGAAGTACAAACGGTTCAAAGAACTGAGTCAACTAAAATATCGCAACAACCTAAGAACGATTAATATGGCGCAACAGTCTAGTCATTGCCCGATATTTGAGGTTACGAACTGTAAGGTAAAACGTTAGCACACCTGTCGAAATAGAAACCCCATAAACCCCCGTTGATAAAAATTATGGGGTAATGTTTTACTCAGGTTAGATTTGTAGAAAATTCTCAAGAAGTGTCAAAAGTAAACCCAGTAGCCCTGCCAACAAAACACAAAAGATTCGCGACAAAATATCCGACACTCTGGTTTGAGAGACATATGATAGCTTGTAAGGATGGATCACTAACTTATCTGCAATAGAACCTCTGTACAGTTTTACGTCTCATTGCTCGCGTACTGTCAAAGCCTGTCATCGGTGTTGGCTTATCTGTTTAGGGTGTGAGTGGAAGACACGTCTCGATTGTAGCAGACGACACACGTTTTACGCGCCGCAACAATCGGGTCGGTGCGAAAATGTAAACGTACAAAAGGAGCGGAACGGACTGAAGCTGTACAGCGATATTCAGTTTCAAATTCATTGTTAACTGTTATGAATACCTTCACAAGGATATTCAGCCGAGAGAAAAAAAGAAGGCCTCGAATCAACAGAAAAACGTGTGCTGACTGAAGAGAAACCCCTAGCTCAAACTTAGCAGTAGATTCAATGCTATTCAAAACGACAAGGAGTGAATAAGGGAATTTGACCGTAAGGCCCAACGCCTGTATTCTTAGGGTGATTTTAACACATCTGGTCGCTGAACTTCGAGATTCCGCGTACGCCAAATTGACAAAGCGTATTTTAATTGAGTTCCAAGTACGTTACTACGGCAATCAGCATACAGCATAAACAAATGCAATGCAATGGTGTATTTAAGCGAGTTATAATTGATCTTCCCACACAAAGTAGGTCCTGACCAAAATCGCTGAAATATCTGTGTATTTACAAATCATTACACAGCGTCCTTATCTGTTTAAATATGTACATGTATAAACTATAGGTTAACATGGGTCTCTCGCTCCTTAATTATATAAGACCTACATATATGATGTAAGTTTAAAGGGGATTAGTTAGATTTTGTCATTTTGACAGCATGTTTTATAAGACAGAATGTTAATTGCAGCAAATACATATCAATTGGAATGCAATTACCGTTGAATATTTATGCAAAAATGATTTTGAAACTAAATGTGCATTTATCGTTGTGTTTCTTAATCTTGGTTAGGCCTATATCAGAAACAGTATAGTTTTCTTTGTGGATGGCAACTTTTTTATTTGAAAACAAATAAAGACCAACTTCTTTTCAAGGCATTAACAATAGAGTATAACATGGTATATAAGACTTGTATATATAAAATGATACATTGAAATGATTTTTTGCGTCGTTAAGAAATTGACCATTAGCAGTATTTTCGATTTTTGGGGATACCACTATCGTATTAAGAACAGATTCTAGTTCAGAATTTGTGCAGGCTGAGACTCGTACGGGACTCGAACCCACGACCCTCATAGCCAGGCCATATATTCGTCGTATGGCTGAGTGATCTAGGTGGCCGGCTTTAACTGCTCATGACTCTGAGGGTCGTGGGTTCGGGTCCCATACGGGTCTCGGCCTGCACAAATTGCTGAACTAGAATATGTTGTAACTAAGAGAGTGTTATCACGAAATAACGAAACTACTGTTAAATAATACATTGCCAGCACGTTAAATAAATATACGTTGTCATCCACACGTATTGTGTTCTATACAAGTACAGAAGTAAATCAATAAAGTGTCATCCATAAAACGTCTACAGCATAAACTAAGAAATTTACATACCTGTATGACGCGCATATTGAGACCCGTTTCTTGTGCAAGTTGTTCCCGAATGTGCCGCGTGGGTTTTGGGGTGGCTGCAAATGCGGCTTTTAGTGTCTCTAGTTGTTTTGCTTTAATCGTTGTTCGGGGGCCTCTTCGTTTTGCCCCCGGGGTCCCACTACCACTGTTTCCGCCGGTGCCATTAGCTTCGCCTCCTGGTAAATCTAAAGAGGTATTACTGCCATTACTGGTGCCACTATTATTACCAGTACTATTTCCACTACTACCAGTACTTGATGCACTATTCGCTGACGTGGCACCATTTGAATTTCCGCCACCAGCATTACCGGAAACACATCCGTTTACAATACTTCCGGTTGCACTTCCGTTGATAGGTGGGCCGCCATTTAATCCGGGCTCTTCCTTTATAGAAAGTGGCCCCAATGAAGGAGACAGCGCCCCTGACGGCGATAAAGTGTTATTGTTCGTTATAAGCGTGTTGTTGTTGTTGGGAATATGTGGAAGGAGGCCATCTTTACTATCTCTGCTATTTTCTCCATCCATACTGAAATCTTTTTCTGACAATGGACCCTGGTTTTCTATGCCGCTATCCATACCTGGATCATCCTCGATATCAGATCCTGTGAAGGAAGAGAAAACAAAATATAATAACAGAAAATAGCATTTTATAAGAAGCTATAAGTACAACGAACAAAAACGGTTTACAAATGTTAAAAAGCCAACAATATATCTCAAGCATAAAATATTAAAAACATATCCTGCGAACAAAGAAAGGCCATATTCTTGGACAATACGAAACCATTTTTCTCGTTTTGCCCTACCCATTTACTTCATAGAATTGTTGAAACAATGTTGCAAAACAATGATAGCATAACAAGCGAAAGTGAACCGTAGTGGCTCTTAAGATCCCGATATAAACACTCCCAACCAATAGCAGTAGGCCTAAAGTGTGTCGAATGGCAATTGTGAAAGGTGAGCAGTTTGAAAAAAGCTAAAATGAAAATGCAAAGTCACTCTAGCATATTAATGTTTTTTTGTTACAACGTCGGAAGTGGATTCAACCCTCCTTAATACAAAAAAAAACAAAAAAACTAGTATTGCCAGATTCGAAAAATCTTACCCAATAAGGATTACGCTTGTTAAACCGTAGCCATTGTGTCCACGTACACAAAATGACACTACCATTACTGTGTCACTCAGGTAAATTCAAGGTTACGCTACGAAAAACGACCCAGGCAATGCATACGGTGTCTGATGTACATAATAAACGAGGTAAACTGTCTGCCGACACTGATGTATTGCGGAGTTATAACACAATGTAGACGAGAAAGGGCCAGTTTTAATGTGGAAAAACTGGAATTGGCTTGCCCAAACAGCATAAAATTAAAAGAACTCACAAATTCTTAAGAAACCAGTTAAAAATCTAGTGATATATTAAAAACGAGAAAGTGACAAAATAAAAACTATATAAGCAACAACAAAAAAAACAACGCAAAAAATGAAACACTGGTCTAAAGAGTCAAAGAAAGAAAAATAGATCCGTTGTCCTTTTCTTATTCAAATAGGATTTAAAATACATGGAAATATATTTATGTTTGTTTTGTTTTTGTTAACTGTGCTTTTACATTTACTTTTTGTATTTGTTAACTGTCCTTTTACATTTACTTTTTTAGTATATATATACATAATGCATTTCTATTCAATTTATTGTTATTATTTATGTTTAAAGAAGGATTTATTTTAGACGTTAGTTTTTATGGTTCTTTTGATATTGACTTTTGAACTGATTCAAAATATTGTCAATGGATTTTAATCTCGAGTTGTTATGGGTAACTTATACACATCTCGAGAGAATACAATAATTATTTAATTTATGACAAGATATACAGCACATGACTCATAATATATACGTGCAAACAATGAATACATGAACAGTTGTATTCTGTATACCAGCGGATAAAATAATATGTAAATATCGATAGGCTAAACATTGTGTATGCTGTTGGTTTTTTGGGGGGTAATATTAGTTAAACAAACTTCATTATCAAATTCAAAGTTTGTCATATCCATTTGGGACAGAACTTAGACGAGATATGATATGGCCTGTCACAAGTGATGTCCACCGTTTTGCATATGTGAGTGAAATGATCAGAAGTATATAGCGTAACCAATCCAAAAAGTAGGATACATCGGGTTGAAATTGATCAATGGCCTGTCACAAGGCATCTCAACCGTTCTGTGAGTGAAATAACCTGAAGTACAGCGTCACTGATCCACAAAGAAACTGAGATATACTTCATCAGATGAGATTGATCGATGTGCATGCTGCTAGCACCAACACGATACAGGGCGCTTTGTTATAACAACGTGTGGCCATTTGCTGTAATTGACAAACCGATTATCGTTAATAATTAATCCTCTATCAGTCCTAATAACTGACATTGAACTGTTGCTCGACTTTGTGACAGCGACAATTGTACCACATCACGTTAGTTCCAACCATCCTTCTATTTACCACTGAATTGTTCAGTTGTGATCGTGGGGAGAAACTGACTTCAGTTTTGTTCATATGTGTATGGTTGATCGATTGATTTATGTGGTATGAAAATGTGAAAACAGTTGACCAATTGACCAAACTGATAGGAACTTAATTGGCCTGAAATTTTAACTCATTTATTCGGTTGTAATCGAAATATGTGACTGCTAATGTTATAACCATTTACCAATTGACCAAAATGCTGTAGGGAATTATTTGGCTCAGCGATATGATAATTTTTTTGACAATTTTGTTTTCTAAAAAGGAAAATGAGAAGGGTGTGGGGGAGGGGGTATGGGAGTGTAGGAGGGGTTGAATGGAATATGGGGAGGGTTCCGTCAGCTGCATAACGGGTCATTCAGTCTTAAAAGGGTTGTTTAAGTACTTAAAATCACCGGATTGTTTTAGAGACTTTGGGTGAGGTCTTGCTTTCTTTAGCATGTCGTGGGTGAAAATTCACACAAATCAAATACATTTTACGTCAAGAACAACTGTTAAATTGGAGCTTTTATTAAACTGAGAGCCTCGCTTGTTGTTGCTAGCGGTCATACGGGACCTGCCAAATTCACAGTCCACCGTCGACTCGCCTCGGGGACAAGGGGAATCCAAGAACATCTGCGCAACACCCCCGTCTCCAATTTCCCCCAGCACCCTTGTCCTTTCTTACGCCTTCGCCTTGTTCCCCCTTCCCCCTTGATGCCATAGCTGTACGACATTATAACTGCACTCAAATTGTCTGAACAACCCTTGAAAATACTGTCAAGACAAAACGGTAATCTATATGTAAACATAAACGACATTTGTCGAAATTAATTGTATAAATTGTACCAGAATTGTTCGAGCTGGTAAAATAATAACAACATACAAAATGTAATTGTTTACTTTTCTTTTACTTTCTTTTTACTTTTACAAAATATGCGTCATTTAAGAATGCAAAAGGTTCGCCTAGCTGCAACGCAATCAATTATTTTCGAATACTTGTTGTTGTCTTTTTCTTTTGCCATTTACTGATTAGCACAATTTCCACTTCTGACAGAATTCTGGTAGCTCTGTGGGTATAGCGTTGAACATGTAAGCGACATGATACAGGTTCGAATCTTCTGGAGGCATGCAAATAAGTCCAACAATGCATTGATACAAAATATGCATAACAATCAATTGTATTAAGATCGCTTTGTACACAATAATTTCGCTCGACATATCAAACGGGTTAACTGAGTGACTGAGAGATAAAGTGTGCATAATTAAAATTGAAAAAAAACATACACACCCACGCAATGACATTTCTGTATTTATTAATATCATTATGGTGAAATAAAATATATAAAAAAAACATAGAGGATTATTGGATGTTATAAACTACACAAATAAGTACAATGGTTGCATCTTCGAACACTGTCACGTTTGTGGCAAGTTGTTCCAAGGTCAGATACGGATGGCAGGTGGGTGCTATCTGTGCCCTAAACTCATTGGAATGGGCAGTACGAAGCGGATTAGGTTTGGCGTCCAGCATTGTCTATTTCACAACATTCCTTAATTGTTTTAATAAACAGGTGTTGTTCAAACGCATTGGACATTTATTTGTTTGTATATTTCACGGTAGATTTCATTTCTTGGATACAATATTTTCTTCATGACTGGTCGAACACGATGTATGCTAAACTTGAATGAATGACCAGGTGGGTTGTGGGTAAAGGCATATGTATGTTTATAACGTGTGAACGGTAAGTATGTAAACTATTGCTTTAGGGCGTCCAGGTGTTAATAAAGCTACATATATTCATTTAAAAAAATGTTTATATCCTTTATAAATAGGACAAATTTGGTCAGGCTTTAAAAATAAAATTGCGTGACGTTGTGGACAAATGGTCGGTGCACTATTTGGCCTATAATTGAATTTGTCCGGGTTCGACTCTCTTTGGAGTTTTCTTGTCACAATATCTTTCTATAAAAATTCTAAACCAAACTTCACACAGTCCAACTAAATTCTTCGTCTGCGTATCTCTGTCGGTTTATTTTGTTTGAAATATGGATTAGTCGAAAATTTCTGACCCTTCTGTTTAATCAACCGTGCTTTCCTTTCGACCGGAGCAGTGATGTGGAAGTTATCTATTAGTGGCACGGATAACTGACTGTCTTCACTCGCATCGGACCGCCCCCGGTTTTAAGAAGAGGCACAAGGCAACGCATGCTGAGTTAAACAGTCTATACGATATATATTCAGAGGTGACGGACTGTATAGGTGCTTATCGGATGATTTATACAGAATTTTGTTGCTGAATAAAAACTTGAAAACGGGCAAAATTAATGCCGGTATGCCAGTGCTGTAAAACGTAGATTGAGAGCCTTCATGTCGGAGACAATTCGTGTGGCATTATATCGTGAGCCGCTGTGGCTCAGCCATGGGCCCGGGTTCGAACCCCGGCGGATACATACATGTTTTCTTTCCCTCCATTTATAACGTATACATTAAGACGCATATATATATATTTCCATAGATATCAATTAGTTTGAATCCTGTATGCTTAAAGACCCGTGTTCGAATACCGGTGGAGGCATGTGTATTTTTATTTCTCGGCTTTTATAAAATATGCTATTCTGTATACTTGTCACAATTCATACAGATAGACGTACATTGTGAATTTGCGCACAATAATCTATTGACGTAGATTCCGTAATAAATATCCTGCTATTGACATCATAAAACTGTATTCATGAAATGAACTACAGCGTGAAATCTACATCGTAAATGCCCATGTAAATGTCCACATATGTGTTTGACATTGATAAATATGTCTTCAAGAAATGAACTACATCATGAAATATACATAAGAGATATGCATTTAAATACACGTCCGTCAAGTTAGGGCATTCCTTGAACTGTTGAATTTAAAAAGAAATAATATAAATAGAAGAAAGATAAACAAAAATAGGCCTACAAGAAATGAACTGTACCGTAAAATATAAATGTATATAAATGCCCACATAACTGTTAATCGTAATAAAAAAGACATGAAATATACCTTACTAAATAACCGTTATCTTGGTACATTTCGTAAATAGCTGTATTAAGCCAATACAATAAACATATAGTCTACATAAACATGACCATATAATGTGGGGTTTTTCATTTCATAACAAACCACCGTATGTTTATATATAGACGTAGAGTGTTGGGCCTGTAACCAAGAAGACCCGGGTTCCAATCCCATGGAGGGAAGTGAGTTTTGATTTTCACTCTGCATGTATGAAAATATATATTTATAAATTTATAAATATATATATATACATTAAACGAGTGTTGGCCTGAGTTCGAATTCCGGTGGAGGCAAGCATTTTTTCTCTCCGCATTTGTAAAAGTATATATTAAACGAATCTATAACAATGTTGTAAAAGACCATAATCGTAACAATATAATTATTTTACCATGTCAACATGTGTCTCTTATACAATATAAGTAAGACGTCATTTTATTGTCCAACAGGATCACCAAAGTATACTCAATAGTAATTTATTATGTTACAAATATAAAGACAAAAAAAGGGACTGACAACAATTTGTTTGTGTGTAAATACAATCACATACAGAATTTCGGACAATCAGAATACTTTAACAGGATGTAAAAAATCGTTCAGTGATTAAGTAACTTCGATGACTGATAGATAGTATTCCAGGAAGCCGCTATATACAACAACAACAAGTCTGCGTGGTGCATAAAATGGAACTACTCAATGCCGCTTAATTTTACGCGAACTATCAATGGTGTTTTACATACTTTATGAGATCATGTTCGGTGTTATAAAAATTTCGCTTCTATCTATTAACGAACAGCTAATTTCAGTAAAGCTAGTCCAGGGACGTTAATAAACCGTAACAAACCCGGGGCGAAATGAGGTTTGGGGCGCTGGGTCGCCATAACGCCAATTTGTAAGGAGATGACTTTTCGCAAACGTTATTGGAGAATAAATAAAGTTAACTAATTTCGGATGGCTCAGATTTGTAAAACCCACGAGAATATATTCAATAAATTTTAGGCTGCCGTTCGATACCTATCAACCCGTATTCTGGACGGATACGAGTCTCGGTGGACCAGTAAATCGAATAATTTCAACAGCATCCCAATTTCGTCCTGGCGAATAACTAAGTCATAAACCGTCGGTTTAGGACAGCAAAAGAACAAAACTACACTGGGATATGGCTACAAATCGTTTTTATTACCTCAGAAATATAACAGTGTTTCGTTAAACAAAGCCAAAGGAAGCCCTGAATTGCGGTACTTATTTTAGTTTCGGTATCCAAGTGACTTGAAACTAGTATCATTACTATTATTTTTAAAGTTTACAACTGTCTGCATTGTACACCTGATGACGACACAGGCACATGTATCTACACGTTGTGATGTGACGTTACGAAGTTGAACCTGGTTTATCTTTTAAACAACACGGCCCAGAACTTTTGCGTACGCCTTGAAGAGAAAAGAAAATTGGGTTTGGTTTTTTTTTCACCTTCCATCATCTTGCACAGTTTTTCTCCCATGACATATTTAGACGTCTACAACATATCAAAACCATGTTCATATTTCAGAACAATATTTACTCTCAAAACGTTTCTGATCTACGAACACGTGCAGGGCGCGCCCATATTACCAGATAAATTTCTTTAGTTTTTGGCGGGGGGTGGGGGAGGTCTTTTGAATTTCTTATATGCTACTGATGTCTATATTTAAAAAAAAACACACTTGGGTATTAAAGGTATATACACATGCATGTACTGTAAACCCCGTGGTAATCCAAATAAAAAATAAAAAATAAAAATCCAAATGAATTACGACGCGTTCTAGTAATAAGTTGTCTTAATATATATATATATTACATATTATTATTAAAATCAAAGACAGGCGTATTAATACACAAGTATTGTAATTCCAAACACACACAAACAAGTTTCGACATTCTATTTTACCATCATGAAAAATGGGATACAACAGGAGCCTTGTGTTTCTGGTAAAGTTGAGTAACATGAAGTTGTATGTGTCATAAATTACACTTTGTATCGTGTTTTATGAATCAAATTATTATAGGATATATTGTGTGGACCCAATCTGGCGTTTGCAGCTGCGTTAGACTCCTACAAGTCGAGTAGTAATTATAATGACGTAAATATTATTTCTGTAATACGGGACAGGCCACCAGGGGGCGTCGTCACCTGTTTCAGACAATTTCTTAGATATGCCCAAACCAAAAGTTTTTAATTAAGAAGTGAATTGCATCTAGGCAAATCTGTTACAAGCTTCCTTTAAGCTAAGTGTGTGGTGCAACTTTTTTAGTTTCTGTTTAATGTATCCCATGTTTACAGCATGGAGGATATAACGGGATTGTTTAAAAGACTTTCTTTACCTATTTTAAAGATTTTAAAAGATGTTTTTACGGTTTGTTTGCATTATTATGTGCAATACAGACAAGTTTTAACTTATTATGAAATATACTTTTTGTAAAAAGTATACATTTGTTAAATTGTTGAGGGAGATAGTAGTAAAATATTTGAATATAAGTCTACTGAATTGATAAGATTCAGTCGTCCCTTATTTTGTACTTTCATGAAAACTCGGGTCATTATAAATGATGAGCCCCTGTTATGGAGTTCTGCGACTATAGTGTTGCCTTTCTCTACATATCTAAAATATATTTACTATGCTTATGTTCTTTTGTGTTTTGTGTTGTTTAACTCAAGGTAAAAATGTGTACAGCATATACAGATATAGTAAGCAGTCACATGTGGAGACAGTCGATCTCTGTTTAACGTTGATTTGCTTAAAATAAGACAACAGAGACAAAAACGTCACGTCGAATAAAAACCCTAACCTCGTAAGGTCACATCTAGGAGTTTAAAAAATCACGGTGGATGACAGCGAGTCCTTTGAAATTCCATACCGCATAAATCAAGCAGTTATCTTTCCTTTAATCAAGAAGTATAAAGGACAATTATCATACTGCCTATAGGTGGCGCTTGCTCGATCGCGCGAGGCATTGCCGGGCGATATGATCTTGTATTCTCTCCCTAATCTCACAACCCGCATAAAGAAAAAAGAGATAAAGGCGTGAATAAAAAGATTCACTCAAAACACCGACGAAAACGTGTTATAAAAGAAACGAAAACTCGGACAAATCTCCGCAAGATATTGTTCTACAAAAATGCCGGACACAGTCCAGTGACCAATGCGAACAGATAATATTTGCGCCCAAACAAGCGGAAGAATCTTCAGTGCAGTATTATGTTTGTTCGCTGAGGGATTTGTAAAAACACAAATGTGATCACGATACGACAGTCCCCTTAAATAAAAAGGAAGAAATGTACGTTTTACAGGCTACTCCACAATTTGAATTCACCCATACACGCACATTAAAACGGCTTTTAAAAGACGTATATGACATGTAGGTTTGCTCTTAATCTTTTGTAGAAATTTATGAGGCTCGCATAAAAGAAAAACTTACAAAGAAAATGCAACCTAGCTGTGCTTGTTGACAGATTAATACCTGACACATAAATTATTATATATAAACAAACGAAATGTACAGCTTTCTAATATTGCATTTATGTGTGCGAAATATAAACGCTAATGTTGCGAAGAAATACCTTATTTCGACAAAATAGAATAATATTTATAATATATATGACTAGATGTACATGAGACAATACGTTAAATAATTATGTCATTCGTATGTGATATTGAAATACGAAGCATACACAAAATTTTAATAAATCGCTGAAGCAAAAGAAATATTGAACGCAAGTATTATTTATTTATGTGGTATTAAAATACAATGCAAATGCACAATTTTAAATAAAATGTATACGCAAAAGGGAGCTTAAAATAGTTCACGGACAAGTTTAATTTATGTGCTATTTTATCGATAAAAGTAATTTTTATTACAAAAAAACTTTTAATTTTTAAATTCATCTGCAATATATTAATTGAAAATTGTCTGTATAGTGATAAATTGTTTTCGAAAATAATGATGCCCTCACATGTCGGTTTAGAGTCTTGGCCCTCTGACCTAAAGGGCCAGGGTTCGAATCATGGCAGATCGATCCATTCGCTTCGTTATAAAGTGTGTAATAATGTGTGTGCATGTGTTTCAAAATATATCAAGAAACGCATAAGTAACAGGGAAGATATATAAGTAATAGAAAATGTACATAAATGGTGCTAGACATATATGTATAAAGTATTGTTTTGTGGAATCACGAAATAAGGCGTTTGTGGACATGCGCATTAAAACAATATGTTAATACGAATGCCACACACGTTGTGAAAAAAGATGAACGCATAACTGGATAGCAACATTTGCATGTAAATGGAGTTGGTAGAAAAATGCCTATTTATTTGTATGTAGGAAGGTCGTCACTCTGTCGAGACTTGTGTCGTGCTTAGGCTTTTTATACAAATCGATTTCCTTGAAAGGGATGCTGGCAAAGTAACACGAAATGTACAGACAATTTGTCGTCGGCGACAAGCATCGCCGCTGGTGGCCAAAGAAGCTTGATGAAGTAATATGACTACTATCCGCATGCGTCAAAAATATATCTGATAGACCTTTTAATTAAGACTTGTTTGTACGCACCTAATTAACAAAAAAATAATTAAAAAAATGTCCTGTATGATCAAGGGTTTAAGTCAACATCTTAAAAGAGAAGAGACTGTTGCTACAGGCTAGCTCTATGCAAAACTATCATTCAATTAAAGTTTTACTAAAAACCCGTAGTCAGTTGTACGCCTATTAATCTATTTTACGAGTTATTTCACGAATTATTCGAGACATTTGGAGATGTTCGTTGTGATTTACGCTATTGATGATAATATAGATAAGCGCTCTCTGTTACAACCATAAGCGTGTAACACTCACAGTAACTTGCGAGACTGGGTATTTTTTTTATTGGTTATAGTAGTAAGGCCGCTATCAAATATATGTATTAACATTCAAAACAGCTTAAAACACAGATCAAATGGCAGAATGACTGAATGAATGACTGAATGAATGAATGAATGAATGAATGAATGAATGAATGAATGAATGTATGAATGAATGAATGAATGAATGAATGAATGAATAAATGAATGAACGAATACAGTCCAGTATATGCAGTAATGTTTGATTTAATTAGTGTTTAATTTGATTTCTTGCCCACGTCTGGTTAAGCTGATCCTTGGAGACTTATTGGCATTTATTGGGTCTGGAGGAGCCAAATATCGGACATGCCAAGTTGACGTAGACATTTCTGTTCAAACAATATCGATTTAATTTAGTTTGAACAAATTTAAAATGTTTCTTTAGAATATTGTATTCGACGTGAAAGGTATAATTTGGATTTCCTGGGTTTTGAAAAAGTCAAATATCGAACATGCCAAGCTGATCTGGGCTAGCCCTATTTAGAAACGTTTCTAATTTACTTCGACAATAACCATCTGCGACTGCATTGTGAATAACAGTAGTAGATTCTCTGATAGGTGTTTGACACTTGGGTGAGAAAACATAACGTGTGAATAATGAATAGTAGCTGTAGTGATCGATAATCACTCTTGATTAATATATCACCTCAACCAAATGTTAACCTTCACAACAATATCATGAAATAAACTTCCGTGCATTGAAATACATTGATGTGAATTTGTCGTACGGTACGATTCGTTTGTTTTACAACAATTTGTGACGTTGGTTTTGGGGCTGTTGTCAAAGAGGCCTTATAGTTGTCTTAGTTTCGACTGCATTACTCGCGCTTGATTACCGAAGTCAATAAATCTATTCTGTATGTCTTTGACGACGAACAGTGGAATGACGAGGCTAGAAAGAAGCTGGGAAGGTCAAACAATTGCCATTGTCGAGATATATTGGTGGTTTTAGGTGGAAACCAAACTAAACACACATAAATAATACCAGCTTTGTCTGTGTATCGTGTTGTTGCGGCAGGCCAGATCGTAAAAGGAAATATTTCTGCAAGGTGTTAAATCTTCAACGGCTTTTACTATATTTATTTAAGCAATATTCACCGAGATTTAAATAGCTGTTTTGATGAGCAGTCATTATTATGATCCAGGCTTATATTGATGAATATTATTGGGATGCATACGCGTGTATGCCTGTATATTTCTGTGTAAGGGGACGTGGCTATACTGCGATTGAATTATGTTTTGGTCATTCCAGCTCTTTAATTAACTCGTCGAGTTTTGTCGGCCCAACACAAAACAGTACACAGTCATTTCAGAAAGAAGATACATTTTTGTACTTGTGCAGATCAATGGGCTCACTGTGCTGAGATGGCTCGTACATTATACATTGGTTTAGTTAACGTAGCTTGACTATACTACTTACGTTCCGTATAGCTACGGCGCATGGCTATCATTTCTCTGTCTGCTTTTGACACATTTTTCAGATCTAATTACTTTCTTCGATCAGCCCGTCAATTGTTGGTATGCGTCGAGATATCTGTCTAAATAGCTTATCACAATTTAATTCAGCGCCAGACTCGCCTTGTGAGGGGAGATATCCACATGCAAAGTCGGACCAAAACAAATTTCTCTCATCGGTACCATGGCGGTGTCATCACACGCAGTGCACTCTGGGTACAAGAACCGTCATGTTATCGATGAATGTAACTTTGTTTTGGTCTCCGACTTTGGAGTGCGCTCCTGAAGCAGCGGTGATGTACAGGCTAGCTTGTATCAACCGCTGGTAAAGGAAGACATGTTCTCGGGAGATGACCACCAGAGGGAGCTCTGCTTTACTAGATGTCAACGGCCAATCAGGTTATGTTTTACAGCGGCGTGTTCGGCTGCATTTGTTGGTGTGATATACACGAGTACACAGTTCCTGAAGTAGGTTGTTTCATAAACGGAACTGAACACACGATAAAAAAAAAACGTAATGTAAACCTAATGAAAAATAAAGAGATGTGATTGAAGGGCCGCGAAATCCATAAACTGTAAGCGGTCCTAAAGCCACAACTTCAAACAAAGGAAGTAGGCCACACCAAAAGCGAGGCGAGGTATATAAACAAACAAACCGGCGAAACACGGTGATTTGATGAGTACCAGTGTACAATTCAGCATAGAACTATGCTGAATTGTACATAATTGGAACTGTCTACGCATCAAATTATAGTTTAGGCCTTGATCGTAACCGTTGATCCTTATTCATGTGTCCATGTTCGGTTTTAAAAATGCTGTCATTACATTATGTTAGTTGATGATAAAAAGCATTGACTATTCAATAATAAGAATTACTAGCTTTATCATTACTCATATTTAATGGATGGTGCTGTTGTTTTTTGATGAGGACCACATATTTTTTCAGAAGTGAGGCTTAATCACAAATAAACTAATAAGTTAAATAACACAAAACATAAAATAAAATCGGCTTTACATATTTGGATGTTACATAGCCTATACCTGGATTTAATCACATTTAAATAGACAAAGTAAAGACATATGTTCCCCCTCTGCTCTTGACTATTTTCTATTTCGACACCCTCAAAATTCAAATAAAGACTAAATTTGAAATGTTAACGGTTCCACAATTAACATTTAAAACCATTGTATTAAATGCGATTTCGTAAGTGTGTGTTTAGATGAACTACATCTCTCAACTTTACAAGTATAGGACAAACCCGTATATCTTCCTCACTATTATTGACTTAAAGACAAATAGTGTTGAAGGCAAGTAATTGTGACCATAAAGCAACCTTTCATAGAGACATGTTGGATAAATACGCTGATTCACCTGTTTTAGGCATATCGGCCGTATCAATTCTCTACAAGTCGGCCTACAACATAGTTCATTCAGTTTGTGTAGTTCCTTTTGGTTGTTTCTGAATAAGAATATACATTTTGATACAGCTCCAGGTTTCCTCTAAACAATCATTAAAGACTTCTGCAATTTTTATAACAAACAAAGAGGTAAAGCATAACTTTACAGGACTTATGTTAGGGTGTTCTTAGCATTTACATCAAAGAAACCGCTGCTTCAGGAGCGCATTAATCTTCCCGCAGCGGGATGACTTCTAGGGTGATATTTCGAATTCCAATATTTGTATTTTTTCGGCATCAACACAACTGTAAAAGCTAGAGCAATGAAAATGGGGCTAATGGATATGATATGCTAAGAGTAAGATAATGAGTGTTATTAATTGACTGCTTTGACGGCCATCTTTAATAAAATCTGTTGATTTTGCCCACATCGAAATCGATCGACTGGTACACCCTTGTGACTATCAATTTGACATATATAGAGATACCACGGCCATATCAAGTACATATATCTCATTTGGGAACATCTGTGACATGGCCATCTTTTATACCCTTCATATCTCAAGGGCTGCGGAACCGCGGGAACCAGCCCCCCCCCCCCCCCCCCCCCCCCCCCCCCCCCACC
>JAUELC010180444.1:0-10972 GCA_031471745.1 Cryptochiton stelleri | reverse complement strand
CGTACACCCTTTGAAAAACGTCAATAACTAATATTACTCAGTCACACAGACTTAGCCATATCCAACCTTTTCATCATCGTTATAATATTTTACCTATTACTGAAGTAAATGTGTTACAAATACTTCAATTAACTGGTTATTCCCGCCATATAACTTATTATTATTATTTCAAACTTTGTTATACTTTATGGTGAATACAAATTCAAGTCAATTCAATTCAATATTTTTCATTGGAGAGCTGTAAATATAACTTGAGTATTAACACGGTTCAAATGAACCAGCAGAATGTTCGGATGTTTTTAGTTGTGTACTTCACATGTGATAATCAATCACGTTTGATGGTTCATGTGCACGTATTTAAGGCACATTCACACATCACATTACTATACAGCCATTTTTAAAACAATGATTTTAGTAATCCAGATATAAGAATGCAGGAAATCGCGTGTATAGCCATCTAGTCAGAACAGAATTCACAAGGGAAGGCTATCATTTATTTCAAATACGGTTCTTAATACCTTTAGCGGTTGTTTGAATGGAGTGTCCTGTACCTCGGTGGCCTCTGAGTAAAGGGGCAACAAAAAGCGGATTTGTTGTGGTTTTTGCTCCATGTTTTGCGTTCTGTGATCGTCTTGTATTTTGTTATTGTTTGTTGTCGAGAGTGGTTTCCTTAACTCATTGGACCGAACAGCTGTCATATAAGTGAAATAAACTTAAGTACGGTGTAAGTCCCAAACAAACTCAATGGCTTTACACTCATGAATTCTTCGCCAAAGGTTTAAAAGTTTACACATACATCATCATTCCGTCTTTATAGACATTTTTGTACGTTTAGGTGCCTGTTACAAATACATCATCAATGTGTTTTTATGAGCTGTTCCCGAATGATTTGGCTGCATTCTTTCGAAGTTTACATCATATTCTCAAAAGTTGAAAAAAAAGTCCATTCTAAACGTATATGTCGCCCCTAAGCTATAGATGGAGCGCAAGAGTTTGATCTCGGAGATCTCGGATTTGGCAATTCTCGCGGAACCCAGACTGATAAAAAGCAACGCCTTTTTTGATACACCGAAATACAATATCAACAATACAATGATGCAAATAAAGGTCAAACATGCATGCTAACGAAATCTTGGCCACCAAAATTCTTTCTTATTTTAAGACTTCTCTTGAATAGTTTGTATAACATGTATATACTCGGCCTGCACCGAAATAAATAATACAATACATTTCGCCAAATATCATAGGTATTTTTCATTGTCAAAGAATTATACAGAGTTAGTTTCTTCCAGCAGAGTAGTTGTATGTTGATTGTGGTGGGTTATTTCCCATTGTTTCATCCAAGGTCCAGGTAAGGTGGTGTCAAACTCATCACTCTAACAAAGTAAAACATAGTTCTGACATGTGACAAGACTAATTTATTATTGATCGGATCCAGACACTTTAATGACATAAAACTAGTTAGAACTATATCAATGTAAGACCGAGCGTACAATGGACCAGGAATATTATCGCCATTTTGAAATAATGACGTCATAAAAAGGAGAAGGAAAAAGGAGCACTGTTCCTGGTCGAAAAAGAAATCGTTGTTTATTGTTCATAATACATTTGGATCACTAAATTTAAAGTTTCAAAAACGGGAAAAGTATTTTGTAGATTCAGACAACGGACACGGTGCATACAAGGTAATGAACATACCTCTTTTTGGTAGACTGATTTGAACTGCTCTTTTGTACGGTCCACCGCTTCAAACGCATCCCAGTCCATAGAGGGTACAGGTTGACCTTTCACCCTCATATCTACCCCACCTTTCATATCCCAGAAACCCACTGGCTGCTTAGGATCAAACCATCGCAGGTCTAAACTCCAGCGAACACTATCCGAAAAATTCGGTAAACTGGAAAAACGTTGAGGAAAGATCAGTGTTAGTAGTAATACCCAGTTTTGTAAATGGAAAATTTGCAACAAATCGGTACGAGAAGTTTACACTTAACAAACAAAATGCAACGAATAAATACAATGTCATACACAAAGAGATCATTTTTTTAACCTCAAATAATTCCAGCAGTGTTATCAAACGGCATTTCCCCCAGCAAAGTGTTAGCAATACGCAAGCCAGGCTGCATTGATACCTTGCGCTGAACAAATCGCTGCCTGTACCACTGGCCTGGGTTGCCCAAACCATGTTTATTTTCATACCGCCAAAGAGAACCCATATTGTGACATGACGTCGTAGATCAATGACTTACAGTCAACAGGGAATACCCTTGTGAAACCGGCCCCGGTGTTGATTGAGCCTTACATTGGTCATAACTGACCTTCTGTGCGGAGTGTTGTTCTGGAAGAGTAGCATCCCACCATATTGGATTGGACAGGTCACTATGTCTTTCTCCAGGTCTACACCTGAAACAAATAACCATATAAATTCACGGGATAATTTAAAGTTCAGTGATAACAGTGGAGGACACATTATGACGACATCCTTGTGTTGGGTGGCGTTATGGCACGTTTGTTTGCAGCAGCGTCATAATCAGAAAGTGTAGTTTGACGTCAAACAGCTTCAACAGTGCAATGAATTGGTTTTATAACATGTCAATAGTGCACAAGCGTCAGAGCTTTCAACCAAATGGTACATTGGCTAATTATGATTTGCTTGTTCGGTTGATTGGGGGATTACGTAGTATTTACTTTTTTTTTATCCATATGGCACCGTGCTAGCACTATCGGTGAAGGAATACACCCTCGACGCCACTGGCAGCAAAAAATGACCAGATATAAAACAATCATAGGACGGAAAATCATGGTACAACGAGATAAAGTGTGCAAATGTACAATGTATGACACCACAACAAATCGGATCCGTGTTGCCTCTAAGTTGACCGAGCTTTAGGGCTCTGGAAGTTCCCACCAATCACCGGCACACTTATTGTGAACAGCAACGCTATTTTAAAGACGAAGCTTAAAACGTTAAATTTGTTACTCGTGAACTACTACACTCTAAAAAAATATAGTTCCGAAATGGTTCTTCACATATCGAGAAGGTCGTCGCAGAGACTTTTTTGATGGTAAATGGTTCTTCGGCCACAATCACTGACCCGGAAGGTTCTTTAATGGGAGAAATGGTTCTTCGTGTGAAACTAAAACGAATCTGCTTAAGTCACGTGGTGATTTGCAGTCCTCCATTTTCGCTTGTCGAATTGGTAGAGGAGTTGAATTTTTTTCGACCAAGTTTTTATTTATTGAATCATCATGGTCGAGTACATTTGTCTGCCTAAGTGTAGCACACTCGATATAAATTTTAAAGAGGCGTATCTTTAAGCGATTGATTGTGATATGATAGATGGAATAATGATTGGTTCATAGATAGATCGGTGACGATAGGACTCGATCGTTGAGCCGGTTTACAATGCCAAATTTGTTCACCGATCTTTTGATCAGTTTAGCTTCACACCGTCAGAGACATTAATTGCCATAATTACAACAGAAATAATTTGATCACGTAGTTTTAACCTTCAGTGAAGGGAGGTTCTTTGTGGCATTAGAAAGAACTCTTAAAGAACCATATTTCTAAGGTTTTTCAAAGAACCTTTTTTAAGAGGGTTCTTTGAAGAACCTTTAACGGTTCGCTTTTAACCATTAATGGTTCTTTTCGGAAGTTTTTTTCTCAGGGTGTAAGCCATGTAAAGATGCTATCAAAAGCGTAGGGTTCATCTTGTGTGGCCACGTGATGTCCTTAACCACGCATACCGCTGTTAGGAAAAGGGCAAGTGTTTAATGCCTCACCTAAAGAGCGTTCCATCTCTTCCTCGTCCAACATGATGTACCATGTGGGTCCGGCACAACATTCGTGGCGTGCAATCTTACCCAGTCTGTGACCACCACGCGCTACCTACAGAATATGGAATCATTGACTGACTTATCTGTACTTCTCTGAATGTAATATGGCTGTGTTTGTGACTGTATACATTAAAGTTATCGCCTCATTACTACGCTGTTAAATGATACCAGAAGTGTATTAACCAGATTGTAGAAGTTCAACGGTATTGATGTATTTGGGCAGCTTTTAACGTTTCATGTGACGTAGGCTGCGCAGGAGATATTATATTTATCCATTCCGCGCAGTTTGATTTTCCGAATCAAATGGTGAATCATGGGTTGTATTCAGAAGAGTGTCGAAGGAGAGGGGATTAGATGTTATTGGGACCTGAGAGTTGAGAGGTTTTTAGAATGAAAATAAATTTTATTTGCATTATAATACCTTGTTAAATATGACAATAGTCATTTGAAGCTAAAAAAGAGTTATATTTAGTCATTTGAAAATTCCACCGGTTTCACTGTTTCCAGGTTATAAACTAATACCTAAAAAGGGGATATATGTGCTATCAAAACTATCCAGTTGGAAGCGCTTCGCAGGCTTCCTATTTAATATTTTATTTTTATATGTAAAATGCACGAACAAACGGAAACAAAAATATTTGTCAACCAGAATGTTATAAATAGTTAATCAGGTTTTCCCATGATTCATCAGGCCAGTTGCGATTTTCAAACTTCGTATAGGCTATACCGTAGTGGGCGCTACTCTTAAACAACGTCTTTCGAATTGTTTCAATGCCGTTGAACTGGAGTAAATGGGGCGTTGCATACACTTAAAGAAAATCTGGTTCTGAATGGTTCTCCATATATCAAGAAGGTTCTTCTAAGAACCTTTGTGATGGAAAAAGGTTCTTCGGCCACAATCACCGACCGAAAGTTCTTTATGGGAGAAAACGTTCTTCGTGTGAATCTAAAACGATTCTGCTTAAAAGTCACGTGGTGATTTGCAGTCCCGCGCCTCCGTCCTCCATTTTGTGCTTGTCGAATTGGGAAAGATCAAGCGACCATCCAGTCAAGCAGATTTATTTATCTAAGTGTAGTACACTCGATATAAGTTTCAATGAAACGTATCGTTAACTGATTGATGGTTATATGATAGATGGGTTAATGATGGATTGATAGATGGATCGGTGGCGATATAACTTAATCATTGAGTCTGTTTGCGCTTATAATACAATGTAAATTTGTTACCGAAATTCACCGATCTTTTGATGTTTAGCTTTACACCCTCGGACATAAAATACAATAAATAAAGCAGAAATAATTTTATCAAGGGGCTTAAACCAGCGGAGGAATGTTCTTTGTGGCATTAAAAAGAACTCCTGAAAGGCCTTCAAAGAGCCATATTTTAAAGGTTCTTCGAAGAACAATTTTGAGAGGGCTCTTTGAAGAACCTTTAAAGGATCGCTATATGATCCACTCCAAAGAACCGTTAATGGTTCTATCCAGAACCTGGCAATATAATCTTGCAATATTATTGTTAAGATTGAAGTTTTTCGAAGGATGTACCGACTTTTATGGCAGTCGTGCATCCTGGGACACAGACGAGTTATGTACGAACATAATGACGGTCATCAACGTCTGTACACCCTTGGGCGAGCGGTTGGAGGGAGCTTCGTGTTGCCCTGGTGCTCTAAGAGCTAAGGGGGAACAAAAAGCTGTTGTGGCGTCCTGTAATGTCCGGTGATTATCTTGTATCTTGTCATTGTTTGTTGCCAGTGGCGTCGAGGGTGGCTTCCTTCACCCATTGGGCTGGCACGCCGTCATATAAGTGAAATAACATTAAGTACGGCGTAAAACCCTAATCAAACAAACAAAAGTACCCTCTTGGAAAAATGTCAATAAATAATCTGCATGTATCAGATTTTATTTTTTGTAAACCGGTAGAACAAATTTTTGGTGTCCATCTTTGCTCGCGTTTTCCCCTGATCACTACCACATCGAAAACAGTCAATGACTTTGCACAATTCTTTTTATAGATGTTTCCGATATTTGCATTTCATTAGAGTTGTCCGATTGCGCAGAAGATATATTTTAAACGGTGCTTGTGCCATTCAATTATTAAGTTAAGGAAACACAATTTTAGGTGCAGGTGACCTACTTTTTTATCCGTGAAATGTTTTAACTGATAGGGAGTACGGATTTGTTTATCCCTGGCAAACTGACCGATCAAAACATCTCGAATTTGCTTGACCGATAAATAAGAATTGTTGAGGTCATCTCTAAAAAATTGCGTCTCACCTGCATGCATCCGTTGATCTCATTAGTATTAACCAGAGGAATCCAGGCCGTGAAAAGAAACAATCCATACGATATTACGTCCAAGTACGCCGAATCTTAATATAAAATCAAATGACGTCTACTTTCAAACTGTACAGCAAACATTAATGGTTGACCCTACCCTATCGCCATACATTTGTGACAGACAGAGTGGTTCTCATTTCTGGGACAGTATGATAAGGACATAGATTTTAATTCGGGTTCACATGCACTGAACAAGTTAATGGGTATTGTAGTGAGTATTGCAGTTTCAACGGATCTTGTTTAAGCTCATTCAACGCCCTATCGGACACCAGATTTGGTCTCATTAACTGTATTTATTTATTTTGTTTGCATGGTGGGTAGGCCTATGTGTAAACTCAATAGTATTACACTTTTTGAATTGCGGAGTTTGAATTAGTAATTTGGTAGAGAACCGGACAGGAACCCCGTAAAACAATCCTTAGACCTCAGAAAGCCACCGGTGAATTTCCATCAGATAGGGCCTACATAGGAACATAGAAAAGTACTGTGCCACAACAAGAAACCTAGTGCCAAATCCACAAGGCGCAAGACCACAGTGACAAAAGTTAATTTTAGTGGTATAACGATGAGGATGAGAATGAGGATTGGTACCCAATGTATATTAAAGTTGTCATCCATACGAAAGTGTTTAAATCATAATACCTTGATGCCACGGAACCGTTGTCGCTTCGTTATTTGGAGTTTTCGTTCTCAAGTTCCAAACCGGATGTCCGGCAATATCCGGTCCTATAAACTGTTCCACCAAATTGAGCAGACGTTCATGCGACCATATCTTCCGGAATGCCTATGGTGGAAGTTACAAAGATTATGGGTTGATCAAATTCAATCAACGAATGATTGTGATAATCTTAAGGAGCTAATTAATGGGTTAAAAATTCTATTTTGAAACTTTGAAGACCAGTTATTGTACAAACAATCAGTTTTAAATTTAAGATAAAATGGTATACATTTGTAAAGATCCCACGTTTACCTCAAGATGCAGACTGGGACCTCTTTCACGAATTGTGGAAGGACACATTTGAGTGTGGTGTTTATGGTGCCGTAATTCTATATTATTCCACTGTCGTACAGGGTGGTTTCATTCTGGCTCGCCGTCATATGACTGAAATAACCGTAAACACGGTGTAAAACCCCAATCAAACAAATAAAGCAAAAACTCAGAATGGTAAACACTTTTGTGAGATGGAACACAATCTCAAAACTCTTAGCTCAGCCGTGACATATTACAGTACTCACACTTTTGCCTAAAACACTAAGGGAATGCATAACATTAAAGACACACGTACCGGCGGTAGTTTTTCAGATTTGTGTAAAATGATGTTTGCGCCCGGAAAGTCATTCTCCAGGCTGATGAGGCGTTTGAAGAAAACCTGGTCATTGTAGAGGTCTGAAGTAAAGCAAATACATACAACTCGAGACGATAGAGACGATGTATTATTTTGTAATTTGCAACCTTTTCCATGCATGCAGACGTGAAAAAAATCATATGTGTAGTATGCCTATTTCCGGCTGACTGACTGATGGGATAAATCACAGCTTAAATATACCAAGGAGATTGTGTTCTATAGCAAGTGACCATTAGCAGAAAAGTTTGCTGAAAGTGACTTGAAGAAAATTCATCTAACGGCCAGTTATACATCATTTGATGAAGTATCATTTTAAAAAGGTATATAGTGTGTACATTCGCAGTCGACACATTACAGAACGGGGTGTAATAAGGACCAAAGAGGAATTTACAATAGCATGTCATGAACTTGACCTTTTAAACCAATAAGCTTTATCCAAAGTCATGGAGATTCCTCGAAACAATTCTGAGATGTTACCTTAAGCTGTCCGTAACCTTTTTCACACAATATTAAAAAAATCAGTGTAAGCTTTTACCTACAAGTGTGTCGACACCTTCCGATGTGTAGCATATGTGCTCCATTTTTTTTATTTTTACAAATAAATAGTCTATTTAATTCGCTGAAGATCCTACCTTAAAATGTTAAACTACATGATGACACTGGTTTAACGTACATGTTACATTCATGCATAACAGAAAGATGCTCTTGTTCCACGTATAACCCCCACCTTTGATTTTTCCCGCCTTGTATAACTTTTGGGCTAGTTCCTCGACCAATCCGTCCACAGCATCTCTGACACAGTTCAACTCCTCTGGACTGAAGAAATTGTCAACCACCAAATAACCCTAACAAATTGAACAATGGAGCCTATGATCAATTTCGGAGAAAGATCATATACCTTATTTTTTGACTTGTTTGAAAGAATGAGTGTCTCGGGACTTTTTCAGGAAGCCATTTGCCCTTTTAAATCACATAAATCGGTTGTTTGTAGAGTCAAATATCTAACATTTTCTACAAATGATCCACGTGCAATATAATTAATTAACAAGTACCCTGAATCACCTTGAATTTCAACCATACAAGTACTACTTTGGAAGGTATGTAACGCACTTGGAACTACTATTTTGGAGTCAGATGACAATTTTGCAGTTAGGAAATATCAGGGTGTTACAGAAATCATAAATTTGTTTGTTGACATGCTATAATACTTTCACAGCTTGGAAAAATATGACAGTGATTCGTGGTTGACATTTAGATGACTTACAGTATGTAATTATATCTTATAATAAAAATACACATGTTAAATCTGCAATTGACTTTGTTCAGCATAATCCCCAGCTGAATTTTATCCAATCGTAATCCAGCTTTTTTACAGGTGAGGAATTGAGTCTAAGTCCGGTCTGCCGTCACGTTACCCCAATCCACATATTTATTGGAGTGGTTTTTGCGAGGTTATCTCTGATTGTTTCAGTAAACACCGTCACTGTAAGATCGTCATATAGGTCAATTACCATGCAGGACGATGGTAAACACCAAGTATAAGAAACAAACCAACAAATCGTAGATATATTCCATTTGTATAAAACGGCCAAATTGATTCACTGTGGTTATTGGCCTTCTATGTAATGACTAGGAAGTTTTAATGAGTTCGTGAACTGCAAAGCGAGGTCGTTAACCCATGACCTGATCAATCGAGCTGTGACGTCATTTCAACTCTTCACGTGACTCTATTCTCCAGTTGTAATTGGTCCATTTGACCTAATGTTATGACTATTTTCTCTGATAATACCTGCTCTATGTTGATTTTTATTGGTGTGGTATGCACCTGATGTCATATAGGATACGTTTATCTCCATGCATGGGATTCAAGTACATGTTGCCTCTAGCGCCAAATATGGCGCAAATGGTATTAAATATGGCAATTCAATACACAAAAGCCGTAAATTGAAGGGAACGGAAGTTACTGGAGATATGCCATTTGAAACAAGAATGGGCTCAATGGTGCTGAAACACATTCCTCGTGATGATGATTTAATTCAAGTGGAACGGTGTCAGCGTGGCAATTTCTTTACGTTATAAATCAGTTGCCTTGTTTATTTATTTGTTCAAGATGTCTATGAAGAAACTTGAATTAATGAATAAATAAAAGAACAACACTATGACAACTGACTTTATTATCCTAAGACGACGTTTACGAGACAAGAAGGAGATATAATCTTTGTAATTTTGTCTTCAGGTTAATTTAAATAATAGGCTTAGATTTAATTCAGATTATAACTAAGTGAATGTCGTCACACCCATAAAATAAGTTGTCTTTTTTACCAATTTTAGATTTGATTAAGGTAACCAGGCTATTCTGCGTAAGTCACTCGTTTTACTTAGGCAATTTTCCCTTTGGGTACTCAACCTCAGGCAACTCTTTCCAAGGCCGTGTCCAAGGATTTTTCTTTACTATCTTGGTCAAGAAAAAATAGTTTTAGACCTGCACACGGCCCGGATCATTAAATTGTAAGTTTACCAATCTTATCACAAACCTGTATCCTTTTTACTGAAGATCTGATTTTGGCAAAAAATCTAGCTGGTCTATAACTGACGTAGAAAACTATTTGATGAGGATGACGATGTGATTTCTAATGTCTCTTTACACAGTGAGCTAATGGGACAACATGATTAAACAACTCGTCAGCTGTAAGTTTAATTTGTAGACGTGTGAATATGAGGGATCGTTCTCTGCCTCTCGAACTGTGTTTCTCCCGGCATTTGATTAATGGGCTGAAATTACCCCATGACGGCCTTATTAATCCCTAATAAACGCTTCAGGATTTCATCGATTTAAACAAGATTTATAAGTTCAGTTTATGTGGCTCGACCGGCTTACGGTCAGAGATTTCTTAGAATGGCTGCTAACTGTACATGTTGTAACTATATATATACAAGATATATCTATCATTATGAACATGGCCTTTCTGGGCACAGCTCCAGGATCCATCAAACCCGAAACGCACTGGTAGGGCCTATAGAACGCTGCCCGACAATTACCCCGACGCCAATTGTCGCCACGTATGGTACCCAATAGAGCAATTGCCGCCGGAGCAAATATCGCAGTAGCAACTGTCCCCGAAGTAATTGTCGTGGGAGTAATTGTCACCAAACCAATTTTCGCCAGTGCAACTGTCATGGATTTGATAGACAACGCCACTCAAAATAATACTACACTCTAAGAAAAAAAGGTTCTGAATAGAACCATTAAAGGTTCTTTGGAGTGGATCATATAGCGAACCTTTAAAGGTTCCTCAAAGAACCCTCTCAAAAAAAGTTCTTTGAAGAACCTTAAAAATATGATTCTTCGAAGAACTTTAAATAGTTCTTTTAATGCCACAAAGAACGTTATTTCATTGGTTGAAACTCCTTGATACAATTATTACTGCTTTATTTATTGCAATTCATGT
>JAUELC010180333.1:0-10973 GCA_031471745.1 Cryptochiton stelleri | reverse complement strand
GCACTAACTCAAGAAGTAATAAAAAGGGAGGATTAAAATTGTACTGATATAAAATCACCACATACCAATGTGAATATGAAGGATGTAGTTTCCTCTAGCTTGTCAGTGTTGTATAACTAAAATATCATTAAATGTGAATCAAATCAACTGTTTAATTAAGATATATATATCAGCGGCGTCGGAGAGGGTTATAAAGTGGAGGGGCCAATATCACAGTCAACTAGGTGAGGTTCTCAGGGGCCGGCTAGGCCTCGATAGCTATAGACTGTTTCAGGCAAGTTCTGAACTATTTCAGGGTATAAAACTAAGCTTCCAATAGATTTCAAGCAGCGTATTTTAGTCAATTAATATAATACGTCTTTGGATTTTTTTTTGTAGGTTTTTTGGTCCGATTTTTTAAAAATCTTTTCAAAAGTATCTTGGCCCCAGTTCTTTTCAAAGGGGAGTAGCCCGGACCCTCCCTGTTCTGACGCCACTGTACATATTTATCTATTTTATTTTTTTATTTGAATAAAACAATGGGGTGTCCCGACAGGTGACGGATACCTATACAAGTCGGGAACCCTTATGATATCAATATATACAGATTAATCCAGTTTAGAATATGGTTATGGATACATACACACAAATGGGTGTTTGATAAAAGTTATGTAGTGACAAGTGTCAAACATGAAATTAAGTAATTTTTTTTATCACATTTGGACTATCTTTGTCACAGTAAAAGGATCGATATATTTGTTATTACTGTATTCTGGAATGATTTCAATTTTGTTTGCGGGTGATTGGAGGGAGCTTACTGTTGCCCTGGTGCTCTCAGAGCTAAGGAGCAACATGAAGCTGATGTGGCGTCCTGTTATGTCCTGCGATTGTCTTGTATCTTGTCATTGTTGCCAGGGGTGGTTTCTTTCACCCATTGGGCTGGCATGCCGCCATATGAGTGAAATAACCTTAAGTACGGCGTAAATCCCAATCAAACAAACATTTTTGTCATGGGTTGGAATGTCTGAAATGTTTTGTCACATGTGTTTGAAAGATTGGCCTGCAGTGAACTATTCTTTTAATAACGCCATGTTAAATTTACCGGATAATCCTAATATTTACCAGAAATGTCCTGTATATAACCTCCCTGTGTATTGTTTTGTTGACAGGGAGGACCCATGTGGACAATCCCTGGTTTACAGATACCATCCGTTAGCCCTATCTAGAGCTAGGAACAGCAGTGTCACCACGGAGATTGTGGGCTGTATTAGTCGTGGACCCGAGTGTCAATCAAACAGAGCCAGTTATTACGCTCTGGTGACACTAGATGGTAGGCAAACCGTATAGTTATTATGCTCTGGTGACACTAGATGATAGGCAAACCGTATAGTTATTACGCTCTGGTGACACTAGATGATAGGCAAACCGTATAGTTGTTACGCTCTGGTGACACTAGATGGTAGGCAAACCGTATAGTTATTACGTTCTAGTGACACTAGATGGTAGGCAAACCTTATAGTTATTACGTTCTAGTGACACTAGATGGTAGGCAAACCTTATAGTTATTACATTCTAGTGACACTAGATGGTAGGCAAACCGTATAGTTATTACGCTCTGGTGACACTAGATGGTAGGCAAACCTTATAGTTATTACGCTCTGGTGACACAAGATGGTAGGCAAACCTTATAGTTACTACGCTCTGGTGACACTAGATGATAGGCAAACCGTATAGTTATTACGCTCTGGTGACACAAGATGGTAGGCAAACCTTATAGTTACTACGCTCTGGTGACACTAGATGGTAGGCAAACCGTATTCAGTCCATTGGAGAGGAGTATTATCTAGTCAGAAAAATATTTACAAAAAAATTACTTCCACCGTTTATCAAGCAAGTAATGTGATGAACATAATTGAAATAGCCATGTGTTATTATTAAAAAGAATGTTATTATTAAATTCAGGGACCATGATGCTAGTGGAGGATGATAAGATCTTATGGAGTCTCCAAGTAGATCACCAGCTCTTCTCTTTGGCCAAATTAGATGTCACAGTAAGTAACCATTGTTTAGACCCCGGGATTAATACACATCCATTTTACGACCTGATATTCTGCTCGCAAATTGAGTTAACTCAATTTAACGGCTGGAAACTGAATATTTTCAGTTTTACAATGTATTTTAAAGACAAAAATAAATATACTCAACATGAATGGCATAAACTGAATCTGCATGTTAACACAGTGTTCAAATCGATCCTCTTTTGTTTATTTTCAAAAACAAAAAAGTCTTCAGTTTGTAAAATAAGTGGCTTGTAAAATTTGTTATAACCGAAAAATAAACTGAATTTTTGAGTTTTGGTTTGTACAATTTTGACTTCTATGAATCCCTGAGACTGTGTCCAGTCAAGTCTAGCTTATACAGGAATAAAACTTAAGGAGAGTTAGATTGTTTAACTGATTTACCAAGGGGGGTCACTACTTTAGGCGGGCGGTTGGAGGGAGCCGCGTTTGCCCTGGTGCTCTCGGAGCGAAGGGGAAACAGGAAGCTGTTGCGGCGTCCTGTCATGTCCTGTTTTGTCTTGTATATTGTGATTGTTTGTTGCCAGTGGCGTCAGGGGTGTTTTCCTTCACCCATTGGGCTGGCACACCGTGATATAAGTGAAATAACCTTAAGTACGGCGTAAAACCCCAATCAAACAAACAAACAAACACTACTTTAGACTGTTTTATTTTGTGTTGGTAATCCCACAGATTGGAAAATACTTTTAACGATGACAAAATAAAACTGAAATATTCAGTCAGAATGAGTCCTTCATTTGTCAAGTTTATACACCACTTGTGTACTATCCTCCTTTAGATTATCACTGGAACTAATGGAGTTTGCAAAATTCTTTTTTTATATGAATCATCAACAATATTGAACTTTTTAAAAGCTTACCAGCAATTACTTCACTTGAATGACATTAATATAAAAGCTAAAGACTTCCATCTAAAGTAAAAAATATGGCGCATAAAAAACCCCAATAAAACAATAAAAGGATTCTTTTTTTAAGGATGTTTACTATTTAAAGTTTTTGAGGTCTCACATGAACAATGTTATAAGCTAATGCGTGTTAATGTGTCTAACAACTTGCCATTAGTTGGTGATCCAGTAGTCATGGTAGTGGACTATGGAAGCTGCTGAGCCATGTGTCTGAGGCTATAGCTTTGATTTAAAAACAAACATGGCATCCTCACAAACCAGTGATATCTGTATTCCCCATGTTGATTGTATGATATGGGTGTAACAATGCATGATATATAGGACTATCACAAAAGTGCCTTGTCCAATAATGGACTATCAAGTCTTTCGCCAACTTTTGCAATAGTTGTTTCCAAAATCAATAACGATCGCAATAGTTGATCCAACTATGAAAAGTTTCTATAGTTATTATATTTCCATAGAAACAATAATAGTACAACATGGGAACATTCCTTTATACTGTCATCCTTTCATTAAATATGGTCATACTCCCAACAATTTGGTGAGCAAGTTGCACATGTTTACAACAAGTTTTGACCTTTTTATGTATATTTTAATTGAATAATGCTGTTATAATTATTTGACTCAAATTAACTGTAATTAAATAACTATCGCAATACTATGGCAATATTGTGTTGAACAATTGCAATACTATCGCATAAGTTGCTTTAACAATCTCAGTACTATTGCAATAGTTGCTTTAACTATCCCGATACTATAACAATAGTTGCTTTAACTATCTCTGTACTATTCTATTGCAATAGTTGCTTTAACTATCACAATACTATTGCAATAGTCATATCAGCTCCAATATCATATAATCTGCCTGACATGAACATGTACAAAATCGGACCTTTCTATCTAACTGATTTGACCAGGGTAATGGCAGAGAGGAAGTGGTAGTTTCTTCCTGGGATGGACAAACATACATTGTCAATCATAATAAAGAGGTGGTTCGCTATCAGTTTGAAGAAAATGTAGCTGCATTCCATGCTGGTGAGTCACCTGTCTTAGTTTGAAGAAAATATAGCTGCATTTCATGTCATTTCATTACATCTGAGGGGTAATCTAGTGTGATCATCCAAGTACCGTTTATCCCAAATTTTAAATGTAATTTCTGTTTGAGCACGATTTCTGCAACACGTCAACTGCTGACGACAATGCCATAGACATGAAAGACTGCCCAAAAGGTATCTCTGGGCGTGTCGTGACGACAATTTGTGGGCGTTTAATTTGTCACCTGCAACGTTGATACATGTCATCCTGTCACAGTGTCAGGGACATCTCTGACTCTCGACCAAGCGTTGGACTTACAAGTAAACAAATCACAAGTGACACATCAATGAAGGTGGATCATAGGGCGGAGCTTAGCTAAGTGTCACTTGATAGTAAACGGTATCCAAGGTCGAGAAGGACAACAATGGCGAGGACTAATATCCTGGAGGTCTCACATTAGATCTCCGAATCCTGTGAGCTACATTCCAGGCTGGTGAGTCACCTCTTAGTTGCAGTGTCTTGGCGTTTTTGACAGGCATTCAGGAGTTGGGATTAACATAAGCAAGCAAGACTATTATTGATTACAACTTCGTGTTTATTGAGGTAGACAAGTTTCAGGAGTAATTTGAAGTCATCCAATTATGCGTATTCAAAGCTGAAATTAAGTCCCAAGTCCAGATTCAAAGTCCCTTCAGCATATTAACAATCAATTTGATTACTACTTTTAACGCCAATATATGTCCTTGGTGATTAAAAGCTCTAATGCTTGTACATTTGTCTTAAAGGGGCAGACAACTGATTTTGACTAAACATAGAATTCTCAACGTATATTTTTAAAGACAATAAGACATGTCTCATATATAACGGTGAAAGCATAGCCGGTAATTAGTTAATTTACAAACAGGATGGGACGCTATTGGTGCAGGTCCCCCATGTGCCGGTCTGCTGATGTATACGCTGGTAGATGCTTTTTTTTTCGCTCAACAAACAGAAACTGGTTTTATGTCACAAGATCCACCGGTGCACCAGTAAGCGAACAGGCACGACAAGGACACAACCTGATCTCGATGAACAAATAGCATCACATCCTATTTTAAAATGACCTAATTATTAACGGCTATGATTTCACGGTTCTAAAGGGCAAATGGCTTATTGTCTTTAAAAATAAACCTTGAGAATAATACATGTAGCTTTTGGTTGAAAATCAGTGGTCTTGCAAACCCTTCTCTACACTTATTGGTTTATATACTTTTCTGAATTTGCTTCATCAATATGCTTGATAGCAGTTTTAGGAACTGTACCAAAACCTTGCTACTTTTAATAAAAATAAGTCTTGCTTGCTTATATAATTTCTTTGTGCTCTATCCGAGGCTGTCAGATACTTTGATTCAAGCTGTTACAATCTATGTGTATAAATGTTATTCTATCGTGAGCCTCCGTAGCGTAGTAACCCAAAGGTCCCGGGTTCGTTTCCCGGTGGAGGCAAGCAAATTTTTCTCTCTTCCACATTTTTATGAAGCATTATGGGTCAAATCAGCTAACTTTTTAAAACATTTACTTTTTTCTCCAAAGTGTTCATGTCCATGTTGAAAGGGTGTAATCAAGATTTTAAAAAGAGTGGCTTAGTTTTAGGGTCTGGTTGGTTCCCTATAATAAACACTTGCATATTAACTATAGGAGAAACATTGAGTAACTGTTGATTCATAAAAAGGAATCAGCAATTTCATGGCGTTTCTCTGACTTAATTAAAGTAATCAGCAGTTTCCTGGCATTTCTCTGACTTAATTAAAGTAATCAGCAGTTTCCTGGCATTTCTCCGACATAATTAAAATAATCGCAGTTTTCTGGCGTTTCTTCGACTTAATTAAAGTAATCAACAGTTTCCTGGCATTTCTCAGACTTAATTAAAGTAATCGCAGTTTCCTGGCGTTTCTCCGACTTAATTAAAGTAATCAGCAGTTTCCTGGCGTTTCTCCGACTTTAAGTAATCGCAGTTACTTCTGTTGTGCAGCTGCCAATTATTTTTCAAGAATCAACAATTATTATTCCAGTGTCAAAGGGTTATATAAGTTGAATGTACTAAAACCTCAACTTTAACCATTAAAACTGTAAATAATCTTGGTTTATGTTCCTGACAAAGCATTGTTGAGATAGGGGTAGTCTAAATCTTAATGTACAATTGTATGGAATCAGTCAGTCTGGTAACTGGTGCAGGCTTTTGTTAAATGGAAGGAATTTCTGTTTTGTCACCTGAAGGGGGGGAGATAGCTGGCTAAACAACTCAATATACCGCCTTTACACACAGTTTTTGCTGCATGCATTCACATTGAAGGTATTAAACACAGGCGCCCAAAAGTTAGGTATTTTTGTTTTATCACAGAATCAGATGAGTAATATATGTATTTCTCAACAAGATAAATTAAGAGACCTCGTTAACTTCACCCCCAGCTTTGTAGGTTAAATGAAATTATAACAATAACTGAAAAAAGTGAAAACTGAAAATTCTGCCAGAATATTGAATTGAGGATGTGCCGATTTACTGTCAAATCTGGGACATGCTTTGATATACCAACATTCCTCCAAGTCCCCGCCCCTTCAAGATTAAAAATGTTGAGTCGTTACATTACATACAAGGTTATTCATAAAGGTGGGATCAAAGCCTTTGTAGATAAATATGAGACAAAAAGACCCTCCTTCTTTTCGTTGAATCGGAATTATGGCAGGTTTTCTGGGGGCTCATACAAGCCTTGTACCAATTGAATTCTTTTTTTCAACGTAACTGTTTTAATTTATAAACAAACTTCAAAACATCGTATTTGAACATCGTCTGAGGCAATCAGAATTTGTGGGCACCTTTGTGACTTTAAACGAAAAGTTTGAATAGGTGTCACTATTGACTTTTTGAAAGTATTTGAATTTTTTTAATTGAATATTTAATATAAATATGTTACAAGTTATAAACCAAAAGTGGTGGAAATAAACCCCCTAATATAAAAGCATACAGCTAGAAAGTTAAAGATCATGTCTCACCTCAACTTGTTTACATTCAGTCTAGGATTGTATTATCTGACATGTTTTCAATTGATGTATTATGCGATGACTGAAATTATCATCATGATAATCCAAACGGTTGATTGTATTTTTTACGTATCGACAGATGGTCTCTCTGAGCTAAGGGAGAACACCAAGCTGATCGGTTTGGTGACCTGAAATACCCACTTTGTCATATTGTACCATGTTTTGCATCCTGTGATTGTCTTGTATCTTTTCAGTGTATGTTGCCAGTAATGTTGAGGGTAATTTCCTTCACCCATTGTGTTGGCATTCCGTCATGAATGCAATAGCATTAAGTACAGCGTAATAGTTAATCAAACAAACCAAGATTAGAATGTAAAGTTATTTATAATTTTTCTTTATACAACCCAATTGAATGACTGAATATGTTTTTTTTCTTTTTTGTCCTCAGGTCATTACGCAGTGGTTGAAGGGAAGAATGTACCATGTTTTGTGTACGTGACTTTTAATAATCATATCTATGTATATTATAACTTGTACCTGCCTCAGGTTGAGTCCACCAGCCTTATTGAAGCCATGAACCGATTGGACGAGACTCATGAGCTACTGGCACGTCTTAATATTAACAGTAAGTCCATACAAGTTATAGTCATTTATAATTCATTAGATGCACCAATCCATAGCTTAACGGTTGTGGCATTTTGATGGTGAGCTCAATATAGTTTTCACAAAGGTGGCTGTGCGTGCATGTGCCCGTCAGTTCGTTCTTGTCCAGGAAGTAACTTTCTTTTGTAACAGAATATTTTAAAAAATAACATAGTACAAATGTTCACCTTCATGAGGCAATGAAGCATGCAAGAACTTGGTCTATGGCTCCAAGGTCAAATTCAGCATTAGAGGTCAAACTACAAAAAAAGCTATAATAGACTTTGTCCGGGCTTCAACTTTTTTTGTGAAACACGATTTCAAAATAATTTGGCAGAAATGTTCAACATGATGAGATGGTGTCATATGAAAGACCCAGGTCTGTGGCTCCAAGTTCAAGGTCATAACTAGAGGTCAAATGTCAAAAATAGCAAAAATTTCCAAGCTGCAACACCCTTAATTCCTTATGTCCTGAAATATTTTAAAATAATTTGCCACAAATGCTCAACATGATGAAACTGTGTCGGGCGGGAGACCCTGGTCAGCGGCCCCGAAGTCACACTTCATATGTCAACCATGTTGTCACATAACTTTGGCAATGAATTCCAAGATTAAATGTACAGGTACATTAATTCCATTATGGTGCTCAGTGTTTTACCCCATCTTCCCTTAAGTTACCCTATTTTTGTATTCCTTGTGAAATAAATTTCCACAATGCTAATACAAGGCCAAACTTACCCTAAACATTTTCCATGATGTGAAGGGCTTGACATGTTGCCCTTGTGCATCTAGTTTATAAATGTTAAACAAAGTCCGAAAGTAGTGTACATAAAGTTCCAAATTAGCTGTTTACGCTTTGGTCATGAAGTCGATGAATTTGGTACTATGAATGCAGATTCTCCAGATTCTTTCTTATATAGCACAGTTCATTGTGTGATATGAAAGTTGACATACTGATTGCCACCAAACTGAATAACTGTGCCTAATGTCACCTCGCATTTAGCAGTTATAAAACCACTGGTTGTTAACAACATTTTATGTAGATTCTTGTCTACATAGAATCAATACCATTCATGATTTGACATACTGATTGCCACCAAGCCACCTTATGATTATTTATTTAATTTGTTTAATTCACTGAATACAGAAAATCTAAACAACACGTTAGAGAAAGAAATTAAATTGGCGGGAATATCTTCTCTACGCATGTATTTACATAACAGCCTAATATAGTATCTTTTCTCTTGTTTTATGCATCCGTTATAAAGTACATCATCTTCACTAGCCAAGGGTTTTTGCCGAGCTTTTCATTTCAACACTTGATAGACTGTACGTCTCAAACCAGAATACACATCTTCCCAATTGATTGGCACCTCAAAAGTTGCAGGCACCATCAGGTGATATGGTATCGATGCAGATAGTAGTGTTAAAGACTTTCCACTGCCCATTTTAGTTCTAACAAACACATTAGATCCTTTGTGAATTGGCGTTAGGGGTCTGTCGTTTTTTGCAAACGTTTTACAAAAAGTAATCGATTTAGTTCCGTTTGTAAGCGCATACTTTAGCTTTCGACATTCATATTAAGCTGAGTAATTGACGATGCAATGCGAAACTACAAGCAGCAGAGCTATGCCGATTACCATTTCCACTGTCAACATTGTCCCCAGCTGAATTTTACCCAATCAGAATCCCCCCAAGTGTTGTAATGGAGAGCACGAATAAAACCCTTGACTAGTGAAGATGAAAGTACACATCAACCCTTTATAAATTGTATGTCTGTTTGCTGATTATTTGCACCTGACTATTTCCAGCCTCCAGTACTTCTCAGCTTCGACAACTCTACCACTGGTGTCTCTATGGAAAACACAAGGCTCTCAAGACTTGACTGGCTAAAGTAAAATATTGAACTTTCTCCAAGAGAAATCTTTTGGCATGCGAAATAAATTAATAACTGTGAAACAAAGTTTTACAAGAATGAATTCAAGCAACAGCCTGGTTAAATGCCACTTCAAGAACCAATCTGTCATTCAATCAGCAGGAAACTGTTAATGAATTGTTGAATTACACGCAGTATGAAACCAGATTGAGCACACAAGCTTACTGTATTGTTCAGTGAAATGCCTGTTCATTACGATGTTGACATAAATTATATAAACAAATAAATAAAGTATACTTTTAACTTTTTTTATTTTGACTATTTCATGTAGACATGCCTTATGATTACTTAAACCACCTAAAATTCCAACCATGAATCGCTGTCAAATTTTTGCAAGTTATGAAAGAATTATAGCATATAAACAAACAAATTTAAGTTTTCTGCAAAATCCTGATTCTCCTTACCTGCGACATTGTTATCTGACTCTCAGATATTATTTCCAAGTACTTTAAATAGCTTCCAATGAAGTACTTTTGTTGGGGTGATTTAGGGTTTTTCACTTTAAGATGGCCATGTTTTCAGTAGTTCTGTTTTTACACTGGTAGAAATGGCTTCTGTGGGGATTGTGTCCACACTGCAAAGTTAACCGGCTAGTTCATCATTTCCCGTTAGCACCGCTGAGCTATTATAAACCTTCCTTTACCAGGCATACAGAATGGAAATGATGAATCATGAATGAGGCAGGTAAATCGATAATATGTCGTTCCAGCGTGAAGATGGTGATTGACAGTCTTCTACTGATTAGAAAAGATTGATATGCAACATTCACCCCAAAAAATACATCATAAAATTGTCACTAAATAGTGGGTTTCTGATATACTTCAGTAATTTAAAAAAACAGACGTTGCTTAAAGTTGACTTTGGATAAAAGCCTCTTTTCATCTGATTAAAACAAAATTACTTTAGCTTTCAACATAATGTTAGGTGAGTAGGCCTAATCATCATTCTAAGTTACAATACACGGCTACAAGTTGCAGAGCTATGGCAATTACCATTTCGACTGTCTACATCGTTCCAAGCTCAATTATATCCAATCAGAATTCAGCTTTTTAGCATTTAGGAATAGATTCCAACACTATTCTGACATAACATACCTCCAATCCACAAATTTACTCCATTGTTTACTCCATGAATGAAGTTGGTCCTGAGACCTTTGTATAACTTGAAGACTGACACAGGAAGAATTTTAGACTCACTCCACAATGCCACAGCATTTGGCTGCAAAAATAGAAAGGAGGTCTCTCTCTCAGAGTTTGGAACATACTGACAAGTATTGCAACTTCCACTAAGTTAAATATGACGGACTCCATTAGTTGTTGATTTTACACTTTAGCTCTCTGGTGCACTTATTAAAATAAACTATACTTTGATATAGGTATGG
>JAUELC010180223.1:0-10973 GCA_031471745.1 Cryptochiton stelleri | reverse complement strand
TGGGACGTCTCTGTAGCTCAGTGAGTAGAGTTTGTCAGATTGTATGATCTATTTGACGTCTCTGTAGCTCAGTTTTCCATCATGAGCCTTAAGTAGCTTAGTGAGTAGAGTTTGTTTGATTGGGGTTTTACACCATAGTTTATGTTATTTCACTAAGCATACCAGACAAATTGGTAAATGAATCAAGGAAACTAACCTCAATGTCACTGTCAACAAACAATGAAAAGATACTAGACAATCACAGGACATAATAAACCAAACATTTACAGTGCTATAGGTGCCACAACAGATCAGCTTTGTGTTGGCTTTAGCTCAGGCATGTCAGAGACAGTAGACTGTGGGCCATATACCCCACCTTGTCTCAGAATACTGACTCCGTGCCAACCAACTTTTTAAAAAAGTTAATGCCTACATTGTACTTGTAGCAGGGAAGAAAACTAACGGTTCTGCCAAGAGCAAAGCGACTACGGTGGAGGGGTAGGGGTGAGTCTGAGACTCAGAGGCTGGTAATTTTATGAAAATTATTATTTCATTGACTTATTTAGGCGTATACTATTTTGTGGGGCCATTTGATTTCAGGAACCAAATCGACTCTTGAAACTCCCCTGTTTATGCACTACTGGCACATCTACATGTTACCACATTTACCAGACTAGTTGTTCAGACTAGCACTGTATGTAGTTTCAAATATAAATAACACTGGAACAGGGATGTGACTGTCGACTAATTAAAAACTGCTGAATCCTCTCAAGTTTTTGAATTGATCTAAGTCTCCGTTCTCGAGTTGTTTTGGGTAGCCCATATGAATCTGGAGAAAAGGCAATAACTATGAATACGTTTTCGTTTTTTCGTTTTCTGAACATCTGCAGCACGACGTCAAAAACTTGACATCACGGAACAGTTTTTGTCATCTTCGGTATTATGATGTCTTTTTTTGTGAATGTTTTCATACATGTAACTCAGCCCACAGTGTCACTGATTGGTCAATGTCACAACGCTTCTCCCACCGGGGAAATAGTCAAACGCACCTTTTACAGGAGAAATAGCAAATTTTAACGACTTACTTTTGTATAGTGAAAAAAACAGTAGAGGTATCATAATATGTCCTATTCAAGGGTATTTAATGTATATGACAACTTTGCATTTCCGTGTTTGGTTGATTAGATAATAATAAATAATACAAACCATCGATAGTTGGGACCAACTATTGCAATAGTAATGGATAGCACGTAACAAAATCGATATTTCAATATTGCAGCATTGACTATTGCGACAGTCGGATAGCTTGATATTGTTACACACCTGGCAGTAGATCAAATAATATTAAAAATCCAGAATTGAAATGGATAGGTGATAGCCTTCTGAGATGAGGAATCCAATAGAACTAAATCATCTATCCTAAACTGGACTTCACTCAGTCTGATATTCAAAGCTGTTTAGGCACAAGAATGTTAACAAGAAAAAGTATACCTTTAAATGTGCCTCGCCCTCTGGTTAAGGGCAGCATGTTCCAAGCATTTTCATGCTGTCTTTACTTAGCACTGGAGGAACATTCATTTTTCAACAGAGCAAAAGACTTCACATTTTATAGTTTGTGTTAGTGTGGCTATTTACTGTTGAAGTACACCACCCTCATATAAATGAAATACCCTTGAGCAATTTTAAATTGCAAGACTCCACACAGATCTACATCGTGTTACGCCTTAGCTCAGAGAGTACGAGTGCAAATGAAGCTCTCACCAACCACCCGCCAGAATAAAGAAAGAAAAATCATTTTGACAAATGTCAGTCTTCAGGCACTTATATGATGGTGGTGTACTCCGACAGGAAAACAGTTATATAATGGTGGTGTACTCCGGCAGAAAAACAGTTATATAATGGTGGTGTACTCCGGCAGAAAAACAGTTATATGATGGTGGTGTATTCCGACAGAAAACAGCAACACAACCATAATGTAGTGTTATTTATTTATATTCTGTTCGCAAAATAATGTTCCTCCACACAGAGCTCTAGAAATTTAGAATATATTGCTATCTGCTAACTGTTGCGGTTGAACAAGATCTTACCAAGGTCACCTGTATATAATGAGATAGCACGTGCTAGTGTTAATAATAGAAACAGAGAAGAGATTCCTGGGAGGAAACACATTAATCTGGCACCCTTTTCACCTCCTTCCTGGATGAATTATTTGGAGTAGGCATTCAAGACAAAACAGGCTAAGATAGCCCACTTACATGCTTGATAACATACATGTATATACATTTTATACAATATTAATAAACATATATATACACAAAGAGCATTTATGAGAAAAATATATAAACAATAAAAAGTAATAATAAATATGAGAATAATGAAATACAATATTTTGAATTTGTTTTTTTTTTTTTTTTTTGTAAATAAATATATTTATAAAATTTAGTAGAAAAAAGTAGACCAGAGATTAAAAAATAGTGTGAAACACACAGCCAAATGTAGTTTTGTTTGCTGGATTTTAGTTTTACGCCTTATTTGATTTTGAATAAGGTTATTTCACTCATATGACAGATTGCCAGCCCAATGGGAAAGGAAACCAGCTCAAACCACCCTCGACATCACTGGCAAAATAACAAAACAAAACAATGACAAGACACAAGACAAGGAAGGGACCTAAAACATGGTGCAATAAGACAAAGTGTGCAAATTTACAGTGCAAGGCATCACAACAAGTCAATTTGCTTCCTGTTGCTTTTTAACTCAGAGAGCATCAGGACACAGGAAGCCCCAACCAGTTACCACCAACATTTATCAACAAACCAGAGCTTATTTCCACATATGGAATTTTTCGTGACATTGCAATCGAGCATTGTTTCAATAATTAAATAATGGTTCCTGTCTTCCCTGTCAATCATGTCAGGTTCAATTTACTTCTTCTTGTACAGATTATTTTACAGAATTGGTCTACTACATATATTTTCAGCATTAAATGATGGAAATAAGTACTGCTTTGTCTGCTACTGGCACATTGCATGTACAGTTCACAAAATAAATAACCTAAAGACTTGTTCAACATAATGTGGACACCATGTCCACATCATGTTCTAGCCAGCTACTCAGCTTCAACATTTGATTTTTAGATAATTAAATTTAATTTTGACCAAAAACTTTGTATGAATAATGTTTAACATAGTTCAGTAAACATGTGTGTGGAATTTTATGAATATATTTAAAGAGATAAACATTTCAAAGAGAAAGTTTTCATTAGGTTATTTATTTGGTACTGTATGTAAACAAAATTGTTTCCCCAAAATTAAAACGTTTATTGGACGCACATAGTTGCTGCAAATCATTAGACAAATAAATATGTTGATGGTATTAAAGCATGCGTGTGGCCTAGACAGTATAGGTGTGGAAATAAAGGGAAAAGTGATATTTCACCAGCAAAGTCACTCTTAACAAATTGCCAAACGAAAAACCATTCAGATACAGATGATTTATCAACAAACTCTCTTACCACATCACCAAGTATAAACTGGCCAACACAAGTTTTAAGAGAACAGGACTCACTGGGCAAAGTCTTACCAAATCACAGAAAACAATGGTCTACATGCTGTATCAAGATTGTTTCTTTGTTCGATTCGGTTTTTACACGGTATTTAAAGCTGACAAGAGAAAAGTGATACATCAGAGAAGTCACTCTTTAATACCAAATGACGAGTAAAATATGATTTTCCAGCTATGACCAGGGAAATCTCTTTTTACACAGTTCGCATTGAAAACTGATTCATCACTAAAGTCTCTCTTTTCAAATTACAAAGAGAAATATGATTCCTCATTGAAGTCGCTCCAACCACATTACTTACAAAAAATCATTTCACCATCAACGTCTTTCTCAACAAACTAGTAAACTACCATGAAGAAAATCATGCACCAGCAAAGTCTCTAAACCAAAATTACCACTAAAAATGATTGATCAGCTAAGTCTCTTTACCAAATCAACAAGTGAAAAAATTATTCACCAGCAAAATCTTTTAACAGATTTTCCTCCAGGAAAAAGATTTATGGTTTGTTCCACCTCTGCTTGTGTATACATGTACTTGTGCACTAGTATGTATACAAGGCTGTATAATAATTTAACAGTAGTACACTGAGACATGTTAGGCATCATGGTACATGTAGTAGTTTAAATGAAACCCGACAACTGCTTGTTAACACTAGACCAACTGTTATCCAAAACATTGGCAAATTCCCAAAACTTCTGTTTGTCTAAAATTAAACACAAACTTGACACAGAATTTACTAGACAACTTTTGATTTAATGGTATTCTTATCAAATCATTTTCATATTTTTGGTGGAATACTTTTCCTCTGTAAGTCTACAGAGAACAATAGACCATTCTCCAGTGAGATTATATTTATAGACCATTCTCCAGTGAGATTATATCTATAGACCATTCTCCAGTGAGATTATATTTATAGCATATTCTCAAGGGAGATTATAGCATGTAGATGCTTGGTGATTAACGTCATAATTAAAATCATGTCACTCAAACAACAATGGTGTCTTCTAACTTATTCCAGGTCATTATACCAGAAAATTGAAGCAGAAGACAATTGGCCTGATACCTCACAAAGTCAGTTAATACATATCCCGTCCATTCGTCCCAGTTCTAGACATGTAAAACAAAATTTGGACGAGTAAAAATTTAGAAATTAACATGGGAAAGATAGGAAATGGACTGATATCTTTTGCCAACTGTGGTATTTGAGCACAAGCTTCTCAAGTCCAGGATGGAGCCTTGGTAAGATTTTAGGAATTTGGTTTGTATGATAGGAGTCATTATGAGAAAAGCTTGACATAATACAAAAACAAAGCCCTAGCATTACAAAAAACCCTAGATGCAGTATTATACAAAAGCCCTAGCATTATATAAAATCCTAGCTGCAGCATATTACAAAAGCACTAGCATTATACAAAATCCTAGCATAATACAAAATAGTCATAGTCATCATCGAGATAAAGTGGTCTCAGCTTGCAAAACAATTCTGAACTAGAATATGCTCTTGATATTAAGAGAGTGGTATCCCAAAAATAACTAGAACACTGCTTTATTGTGTTGACTATGATGCTGCATGTACGTCATAAATAATGCATCAGTATAAATGAACAGCTAATGTTTGTAAAATCTAATTTGCTCAGAAAGAATGTTGGCAGAACTGTTGCTTTTCTTGAAGGATGTGTTTTTTGTGTAAGTAAACTGTACTAATTGCTATCATCAAGACTTGCAAATTTCTCTCAGTGGGAAAATGCTTGCCAAAACATTTGCTTTTTGTTTGATGAAAACTAATGCCTCTTTCTAAGTTTTCCCTCGAGAATCTTAATTTTCCGTTATTGATTGGTGTTGAACGTTGAATTCAAGGGTATTTAAATTATATGAAGGCATTTCCAACAAGAAAGCGCAACATAACTCAATGCAACCATAACGTGAAGTGTTATATGATGTACATGCTCTATAGGTAAAGTGATGTTTCTCCACACCTGACAGCATAAATAAACTTCAAAACATACCCTTAGCCAGAGGGATAATTTCCCCTGAATCTACATTTTTATATTCCCTATGATTTTCCACCATGGATATCATAAGTATAAGTAAAAGTATATGCAAATGACCTCAGACATTGGTATCAAATTTAGGATAGTATCCTGAATGGGCAAATACTAATAATGCAGAGAATTAAACAAGGCTGAGAAGAAACTCTCCAAGAGTAACCTCCCCTTTGGTTTGTTTGTTTGTTTGATGGGGTTTTAGGCCATACTTAAAGTTATTTCACTCATATGACTGCGTGCCACCCCAATGGGTGTCGGAAACCACCCCGGACTCCAATGGCAACAAACAATGACAAGATGCAAAACAACCACAGGACATAACAGAACGCCACAACAGATCGGCTTCATGTTACCCCTTACACATGTAGTTCTGGGAGCACCAGGGCAACATGAAGCTTCATCCACCCCCCTGCCCCTCCCCTTTGGATTTGTTTGTTTATTTAATTGGTGTTAAATGTCGTACTCAAGGGTATTTCACTTATATGACGACGGATTATCCAATTCTTACTCTGCCTTACTTTATACGGTGGAAAACCGAGAGGAAACCTCGTAAAAACCACCACCTGCTACTCCCCTTTGGAAACAAGCTGGTAAGCAAGCCTGACACAGAATGATCAGTTATGAATGTGATTAATGGAGCGTTACACATTCATAGCTGAATAGAAGGCGTTAATTACTACAATAGACCTTGTGAAGATGAACCTTTATAAATATATATTTTTATTAATATCTGTATGCAATTTTATACATCTCTACAATAATCAAATATTAATATATTAAATTTATACAAGTACTCGAAGCAGAAGTCCACTATCAACATGTATAAGTGAACGATTACTATGTTAACATTGCCGTACATGTAGGCAGGCCTACACTGCTTTCAGCTCTTAAAACAACAAAATCAATTTGCCACTATGCTACTGTCAGTACTATGCTATGCTGAAATCACTCGCCAACTTATCAACAAAAAATATCCCGCGAAACTCCTCCTGAAGTATGCAAATTTCACCTCTCTTATCAAAATCAAATGTGATTGATTGATTGGTGTTTAACATTGTGCCCAAGGGTATTTCACTTAAATGACAGCAGCATACTTCCAATAGTAAACAGCAACACTTACATGTACACAACTCAACAATAAGAGTTATTCTCCTTCACCGCTGACAGCATAAATATACTTCAATTCATATTGCCCTTAGCCAGAGGGCAACTCAAATGTGAACTTGATGTTTGTTTAATTGGGGTTTTACGCTGTACTTTAGGCTATTTCACTCGTATGACGGCATGCCAGTCCAATGGGTGAAGGAAACCAATCCTGATGCCTCTGGCAACAAACAATGACAAGATACATGACAATCACAGGACATAACAGGATGCCACATCAGCTTTTTGTTGCCTCTTAGCTCTGAGAGCACCAGGGCAACACAAAGCTCCCTGCAACCATCTCATTTATGAACTTGAAAGCCTGATGCAATTTATATACCGGTATATGAGAATGAAACATCCTCTCATAGAGCCCATTTTTACTACCTTAACTGTCTTAATATACTATCTTACATTAGAAATATATATATCATGTATTTGATGTTCTTCAGGTATTAAAAGTGTTATGTTTGTTTCATTTAACAAACTATCTAACATTACAAATATATATCAGGTACATGAATACGAGCGAAACTAATTGTGAGTAATATCTAGATCAAAATATGTTACAGGTATTTTAGTGTCCCTGTGTCCATGGTTTCTGAAAAGAGAAAATCAGTCTTCGCTGGTTCGAATTTGGGTTAGCATTCTATCTTGAGCCTCTGCAGCTCACTCTGTAGTGTTGGTCCTGTAACCCAGGCCACTAGGGTTTTAATCCCAGTGGAGGCAAGCAATTTTTTATCTCTGCATTTATTAAAATATATGGATGAATGGTGTTTCCCAGGTAAAGCATTCAGTTCTTTTGATATCTAAGATGAATGAGGTCAGAATTCATGCAAAATGAAATACTATGAATGGATTCAAATTTGTTATTGACCGTAAGCCAGGGGCTAATTGATACAACATACCCTACATGAATGGTTAATACATAATTACAGAAATGATGAATTCTGTGAAAACATCAACCAACTGACCAAGATTCAAAAACAGGCTTACGGATACAGATTGCACTTCATTTATTAGACAATTTATCAAAGTTAAGGGGATTGATTATTTATTTTCATTAAATACATGTATATACATTATACCAGTAAGTCATTATTTTCTATCACGGGGCAAGCATGATATCTAGCGAGGTGACAATCACAGTTATATTGGTAGAGCATCAAGCAAAGTTTTCTGATATTCTGACTGGTAGAATTGTGCACCATAAGTTTGGTCACTTGTGTCATGGAGGCCTACATCCGAAACTAAAATAATCATAAAATTTTAACTGACAAACAGGCATGAATGTAATAATTCCTAAAACTGTAGTGCAAAATTTTAAGCATGCCCTCATATTAGCTTATAATATTACACTACTTGCACAAAGGGTTATGAGAACCTACAAAACTAGAGGGTTGGACGTACATATTTTAAGTACTTCCGACACTGTGTATGTCTGACATCATGGTTAATTCACCTGGATGCAGCGTCTCTATATATAGTGCAGTCACAATCTACATCTTGTTATCAGTAGTCACCAGGAGGGCAGTGCAATTAACTTACAAACACACCAATTTTACATATTGTAATATTTATGATTTTCAAGAGTATTATTACCTTTCTTATGTTATCATCCCGTTTACTGCACTCATTTCTTTTATGTAGGGCAAAATTACAATTTAATCGGATTTAGGGATATCTCTTATACATTAAATCTTTAAATGATTGAGAGATAAATTCTCTTTTATTTCATTCGTAGATATATATCTTTTATTGGATAAGAGATCTCGTTTAATCATTTACAGATATCTATAATTTGACACGTGATGAGAGAAAATTATTATGACTCCCATATAGACCAGGGGGCTGTTTCACAAAGCATTCGCAACGTCTCCGCACATGCAGTTACTATGGCGGCCAGTGGTAAAGGCATTGGGTCACCACAAAAACTGCGTGTGCGAAACGCTGCGAAGGCTATGTGAAAGCGCCCCCAGATTTCACAAGATTTACAACTTCTCTGCAATAACCATTATTGACCATTTTTTTCAGAATGATACATTTAACAAGGTCACTCAGGATGGCGAGAGAGCAGTGACTTTCTCTGCAGATTAACTGAAACCAATAATTAGAGATTAGAGAAATTTCTATAAAAAATAATAATTATAGATATCTCTTATTATTTATTAAGAGATATAATAATATGAGATAACTGTAATTCTGGATTAAATGACAATTTGATGAGTCATAGTCGGTAAATAAATAAAGAATATAAAATAACATAAAATTATAATATAAAATTAACTAATATAAACTAAACTAATACTCATTTATTACTATTATTTTTTATATTCAAATATCCACAAATTTAAATTTATTAACTCAGATATTGCTGCAATAAATGTTTAAAAGGAAATAAGTGTTTGAATTTGTATCTCCTATTTAATTATAAATGAAGTAGAGAGTAAATGATTCAAATATATAATATACAGTCACATTATGGTATATTTAATTTTTATTTTAATTTTGCTAAGGTGTTATCTTTCATATTTCTGTATTAATAACATTTCCAATTAAGTTCACTGTGACTTTATTTCACAGTTATTCCTCACATACCAGAATTTCCATTAAAGACAATGATGGTTGACACTTTTACATAATAGCCAGACTCTAATGAGATAATATATCATGACAGATTTAACAAGTTTATATCTTCGCACATGAGAGGAAATTTAATGACAATTAATCCAGCATGCTGAAAAATAACAGTTCTCTGAGTGCATTACACCAGGGTATTTTCTGGCTATTTCTTATGCTACAAGAAAAATGGATTGTCATTGCTTAGTTGGTTTAGTACATCTAACAAAGTTTCAAAGGCCTACATTGTCCAACTACATTACATTACATAGACTGCAACTTAAAAGTGATAACCCTGATGACCACATAATCTACCGAAAATACAGAAACAAACTTAATAGTCAACTGCGATTTGTGAAAAAAGAATATTTCGACAAAAGTTTTAAAAAGCGCGAAAATAATATAAAAATACTATATGAATCGATGTATAAAAACAAAACTAATCAAATGCTTTCTTCATTTTTCATTGATGGAAAAGAAAGTGATGACAAAGTCAATATTGCAAACAATTTAAACCGTTTTTATAGCTCAAAAGCATCCACACTTGATGCTAGCAAGTATTCCTCATGCCATCAAAATATTTGATGAATATCTTGGACCACCTGTAGAAAACACCTTCAATTTTCCAACTGTTGTTCCACATGATATTGAAATTGCCATTTCAGATTTAAAATCTACCGCAGCACCTGGAATGGTTGGTATCCCTAATGGTGTTTCAAAACTCATTTCATTATCGTTAACCCATATCATTAATACATCATTTACTTCTTGTATTTGCCAAACTGCTAAAATTTCACCAATTTTTAAATCTATGGAAACTAATCTAATAAAAAACTACAGATCAATTTCGCTTCTTAATTCCCTCAGGTAGCAAATATTAGAAAACATAGCTACCAAAGCTACTGTCAACTATCTTGAGTTTAACGATATTTTAAGTCCATGTTCTTTATTTGATCAACACTAAAGAAAATAAATTAACTAGTGTAGTGTTGTTTTTGGATTTATCTAGAGCATTTGATACAGTAAATCATAGTATCCTACTAGATAAATTAAACAACTATGGATTTCTTAGTACATCAAGCATTTGGTTCAAAAGTTATCTATCAAATAGAATACAGCAAATTTCTTTTCATGGACATATATCTGAACCCGCACATGGCGAACCACAAGATTCAATTCTTGGACCTATTCAATTTCTAATTTATATTAATGATATTTCTTAAGCAAGCGATGTCCTTTAATTCCTTCTATTCACAGATGACAATAGCTTAATTTTATCCTCACAAAATCCTCAGCAAGCAATTGACAAAATGTCTGAAGAACCTTGTAAAATTCAAACATGGTTGAATGCTAATCGATTATCAATAAACACGACAAAGACCAAATATATGTTGATTTTGTCTGACAACAAAAAAAAAAGCTTTATTCGGGAACTACCCACTAGTCCGAAGGTTCATTAGTCCGAAGGTCCACTAGTCCGAAGGTTCACTAGTCTGATAAATGCACAAACGTCTTGCAATTAATGGGCACTAGTTCGAAGGTTCACAAGTCCGAGGGTTCACTAGTCCAAAGTGTGTGCAGAAGTCTGGAAGTAAGTGTGCACTAGTCCGAAGGTTCACTAGTC
>JAUELC010180002.1:0-10974 GCA_031471745.1 Cryptochiton stelleri | reverse complement strand
AACAGTAATTTTTTTGGTTTTAAAACATATTCGATTTAGGCCTACTATCCAACTCATACAAGCCAGGTGACCGTGTTCTGTCCGTTTAATCAACACACGTGAACCTATAAATTTGCTCTGCAAGGAAAAGAATGTCGTGAGTATCAAGGTAAAAATTACAATGTTTGCATGAAATTATGCATTAAACACTCAATTGAAATACATGTTGTTGTTTTTTGTTTTTATTCTGTCTTTATCCAAATTTAAATAAATGCTTTGAAGACGTAGGCTACAGGGAGCTAGCTGCTGTTCGCTTGCGAAGATTGCATGAAAGACATGTCGTGCTGTTTTACACCAATCCGTGACCGGACGTACGCGCAGTACGGTCATCATGTTCGTATATTGTTCCGTAAAAACCATGGCTGTTTGTGTTGCCAAGGCAAGATCAAATTCGTCGGGTTCATGTTCTCAACAGAAACCAAAATTTCAGTTAATTTAATCATTTTATCGCTGGTACTGGTTTTTATACAGGTGCAGTGGTGGTGGTGGTGGTAATTTGTTTACATGGCGGCTCCATTCTAGTGAATCATGTGCGCCCTACAGGTGCAGTCCTCTAAGTTAAGCTTTTATAGAGTGGCGCTCCGGCTGCCCGACAAATGCTCCAGCAACAATTGCTCCGAAAAACGACAATTGCTCCGTGACAATTGCTCCGGCAAAAATTGTTTCGACGACGTTTGCTCCGGTGACAATTGCTCCAATGAAAATTGTTGCCTGGGATGGTACCCAATACAGCAGGAGCAATTGTCGCCGGAGCAAATGTCGCCGAAACAAATGTCGCCGGAGCAATGGTCGCCGGAGCAGATGTCGCCGGAAATGACATTGGAGTAATTGTCGCCAGAGCAATTGTCATCGGAGCAAATGCCGTCGAAGCAATTGTCATCGGAGCAAATGTCGCCTGAGCAATTGTCATTGGATCAATTTATTTCATCAATATATGTTATTGAAGTTTGATGTTATTTTCTGTCGTGCAAAACTAGAGCCGTCAGGCATTATCAAACACCAAACGTCTGAGCCACTCTCACGAATTCCAGCTAATTACTTGACAAACTTATATATTTGTTCATTATTAAAAAGAAACAAAATCAAACTATACCTGATGCAATTTATATTTTGCGGAAGATCTAAATTGAGTTAGTAGTTCGGGCTGTCGGTTCAACAAGCTCATGATCACGTACGTACGCTCCTTCCTTCTACAAGACTGAAGTAGTCACTGAGTTGTCATCTTATTCAAGGCAGTATGTTCGAATTTCCAAAAACAGTTATAAACTTCTGTTGTTGAAATTCTAACTGTTCATATTAAAGAAAAATGCAAGAACAAATCTTAAGAAGCAAATTTGTTTGAAGCAAATCTCCAAAAACGATCTAGATAACAATAATGTGTTTTACGACACGGGGCGAACACCCAGATGACAAACCACCATCATTTAAAATATAAATATTTTTGAATTGTTAGTGCAAAATTATTATAACATAATATAATTTTTCACTAAGAATTTAAAAATATAAAAAACGGAGGAAGGCACGTGCTAAATCAATTTCCTATGTTAGAAAAACAGGCCTAAATCTAAATCGAAATTCATTGGGTACCAAACACAATGCAAAATCGTCATTTAAGCGAAATACGGTACAAATACACTAGTCTATTGAGTTAAGGAACAATCAAGTAAAGAAACAAAAAAATAACATCTTGAGAAAAATGTACAACTATTAATACATATCCGTTAAAATAACCATTTAAAGTAGTATGTCACTGAACACAGTAGCAAATACTTTAAGGAGAAAACTTGTTGAATAATAACAGAAGTCAATTACCAGGAAGTGTGCATCTCTCATTTAGGTGGTGTATGTGGAGCGAGCACCGCCTTTGGTGTTAACTCAGTACACAGTTGGCTACATATAGCTTTGACTGATTCACGAGGGCAACATTCTATTTTTGACAGTCGGTTACCGTAAAAAGCCACAATGGAAAACTCATCTAAAATTTCCACACTACAATTCGCCATGTATTTGTCAATTTACTGTATTTATACATTTGTAAAATAAATAGCACACGAATCTACGTACAATACATGAGAAAATAAGATAACTAGGTAGAATGGGTACAAAAATGTAACTTCATTCACAGGTTATGTTTTTATAATAATATTCCCTACTTATGCAAATTTTGACGCTTTGACCAATCAGCTCTTGACAATATCGCAATGTGAATTACCCAGAATTCAACATTGAGAAAAAAAGACAAGGCTTGGGCTGAGAGTTGATGTCACTATTATATTTGATGGTCCACAAACGTTGTATTGTCTATATCTAAAGGAGGGTTCCATACTTCTTGTTAAGGACTTCTGATTTAAATCCCTTTGAGCTGCTAAACAGTTGTGTATTGCCGACGAGGCTATTACTGCGATTATTCCCCTTCTAGACTTCCATAAAACAAACAAAGACAGCATGTCTACATCGTCAGACGGATGATGGAATTAGCGTATGCCAAAGTTAGTTACTATTAATAATTAATAACGATTCCCCTTCTGATCTGATGATATCAATAACCGCCATCATGGAATCCGGACAAAATAAACTTTTCTGTTATTGGCAATGTGCCAGCTGTTCGCTAAAGATCTTGGGCTGTGTTGTTTCCGGCTATACGGTCTTGGAAATATAATGATGTTTGACTCTTGAGTGCCAGAAGTATAAAACTTCGGGATTCGAAGATGAATTTGGTACTGTACTAATATTTACCATTTTCCGGTCATAATTAAAGGTTATTGGTGTGTATGGTTGTGTATGACCGAGTCATGGCGCTGCTTGTGGGCGGCTTCCATACACAGCCATACAGTTCAATGACCTATTAATTATACATCCACTTAACTGAACTGAGTAAAATTAAAATACTAAACACGAAAGCAAAATCTTCTATAAACAGTCAGTATTGATTTGAATTTCTTTACGTTGTCTGACTTTTATGCTTATTGTGCGTTGATCAATGCGCACGAATGCCATGCAAACAGACGGACACACTGATGGAAATATTACGTCACGCGACTTTGTTTCAACACTCGGCCTAAACTGAACCTTTGAAACAGAACAGAGGAAAATATTTCCAAATCTTCACAGAAAAAGTTATTTACAACTCTACTGGAAGTTGAATGTGCAATAATTGAACACTGCTCTGACGAAAATGCTGCTGTAATTCCGAAGATGTTGCCGAAATGGCCTGTAAGTGGAAGGACAATTGGGTTTCTGATTTTCCGGCATTAACTTCGATCTGTTGGCGGACGACACAATATTGCTTGATCTATGAAAACTGTTTTGATTCTGTGTGGTCAAGACAAGTGTATTGCGACAGTCCTGGATTCTTGGTGTAAGGGAAAAACTAAGAACTATCAGAACTTTGGGGGTATTACAAACAGTTTGCACAAGGTGACATGGTTACGACGGGTCATTGCTGTCAGCTGCACGGCTTTGACAGCCAACAGACGAGGGATTGACAGGCGAACACCATCTCCGTGACTCCCGTACATCTACCTTGACTTCAACCAACTTCAATAAATGCTGATCCATTTATGTCTGTTCGGAGAAAATGTAACTTCTGTGCTCATCCCTGCCTCTGCACTCAAAGATTTTCCACAAAAAGGGAAAGAGAGAAAACTGTAAGCTTTGTGGCGTGTAGGCTACAGACCGACTTGTTTTGTTTAAATTCATTTGTTTTCTTCCTCTGGCGAAAAGTCTAGGGCAGCTTTGAGTCTGAATTTCGCCCCTTCCCTTGTAACTGTTTCTTGAGGTAATTGTTTTTAGATTTGAGATATTAATTTACCTTACGAACATCTATCATAAATAACTTTGTATTGGTACATGTGCAGGCCTACACTTTCACTGAAGTATGGATAAATCAAAAAAGTTTATCAATCTTTGTATGCCTTTATTTGAGTTAGACATTAGCATCTGTTCTGTCTTCCAGGAGCACAGAAGTACAATGTTTAGGCCTAACAATTTTCACAAACTCAAAATGAGTATTTCTTTATTTAACTTTTCGTAGTTTTTAATGTGTTTTACGACCAACGACTATCAAACACATGTCTGAATTCCGTTCGTTATTTGTTGGACAGTTAACTGTTTAACAAGATAGCCAGAATAAATTATGCAAACATACATAATCCATAAAGAAGACGCTAATTTATCAGCAAAGGTCGGTATTTCAGAAAATATATAATTTCGCAAGTTAAAGAAAAAACGATTGTTTAATATAAAATAGAGACCAAAATATTATAACGTGATGTCAAAATTGTAGTGTTTGTTTATTAGGTATAAATAATAACTGCTTCCTATACTATATCACGAATAATGTATGCTCCCTACATCCGGGGCTTGTTTAGTTAGAACACGTTGTTAAATACAGATCGGACTGATATGTTGAACCTTCAATGGTGTTATGTGTTCTTGTTTGTAATCTGGTTTAATCCGATAGTATTCACCGGAGGCGATTACTATATTTTGGCGACGAGGATGGCAACGATCAACGTCTGTCAGATGGCTGCTGTTCCGATGACGGATGGCTCTTCACTTGCCCCATTTGATACTGGTGACACGGCGGGAATTTCAGCAAGATGGAAAAGATGGCTACGCGCGTTCAATTTGTTTGCCGAAGGAAGGGGAATCCGAGATGTAGATCAAAAGAAAGCTCGATTACTCGACATGGCAGGAATGAAAGTCCAAGACATTTATTATACGCTAACTGAGGCAGAAGGTGAGAACAATTACGTCAAAACTGTAAACACGCTCTCGTCTTATTTTATTCCATTGGCCAACGTGCCGTATGAAAGACATATTTTCAAACAGTTACACCAAGGTGAAAACGAAACTGTAGATCAATTTTTAGTACGATTACGCCGACAGGCTGAAACCTGTGAGTTTGGTGAAGGTATTGATGACTTTATTCGTGATCAAGTGATTGAACGTTGCTCATCTAGAAAACTGCGTAGAAAATTATTAGAAAGAGGTAGAACTCTCACTCTCAACATTCTACGAGATATAAGCCGTGCTTACGAAGATGCCGATCGACAGGCTACGTCGATAGAAGGTTTTCAGACCGAACCAGAGACTAAGGACAAGGCGGATGTGAATAAAGTGACATTTAAACGTAAAACAAATTATGATGCCCACAGAAATAAAACGGTGACATGTTATAATTGTGGTTACGAGGGACACACCTGCAAAGATGCCAAGTGCCCAGCCAAAGGTCAACGATGTAGAAAGTGCAATGGAGTCGGACATTTCCAATCGCGGTGCAAATCAAAATTTAAGGGGAAGAAGTTCACACCAGGTTCAGAGAAAAAAGGGAAACATGTCAGACAGGTGAAAACTGAAAGTGAAAGTGATAGTGATGATAACCAAAATAAAGAAAGAAATTTTGTGTTTAGTCTTTTCTCTGATAGTAAAACTGTGCAGGACACTGGTAAAATAAAAGTGACAGTTGGTGGTGTGAAATTAGATATGCTCATAGATTCAGGGGCTAGCTGTAATGTCATAGACAGAGAGAAATGGGAATTTCTTAAAGATAGTAATATCAAGTGTAAGTCTGTGAAATCAATCAAGTCAATATATCCATATGGTTGTGACAACCCAATCAAAACAGCTGGACTGTTTTATACCACTGTAAAAGTTGGTGAACAAATTTTGAAAGATGTTGAGTTTCTTGTGATAGAGGGAAAAGGTCAATCATTATTGGGAAGAAATACAGCCCTACAGTTAAATGTATTAAAATTGGGACCTACTGTAAATGTTAATCAAATTGACTCCCAGGCTACTACTGAAACACACAATATCTGTAAAAAGTATCCAAAATGCTTTAATGGTTTCGGTAAGTTAAAAGATTTTCAGCTCAAAGTACCGATCGAACCTGAGGTTGAACCTGTGATCCAACCAATGCGTCGCGTACCGTATCACTTGCGCGATAGACTGAGTGCGAAACTCGACGAATTAGAACAATTAAATATTATTGAACGAGTTGAAGGACACAGCTCGTGGATTTCGCCCATTATCTGTGTGCCTAAAGGCGAATCTGACATTAGGCTATGCGTAGACATGCGCCGTGCTAACGCTGCGGTTAAGCGAGAACGGTATCCGATTCCGACAATCGATGAAGTTTTACAAGACATAGGCCAAAGTAAAGTTTTTAGTAAACTTGACATTAAATGTGCCTATCACCAAATAGAGCTCGATCCCAGTTCAAGGGAGATAACTACGTTTGCTACACACCGAGGTTTGTATCGTTACAAACGTTTGATGTTTGGGATTAGCTGTGCACCCGAAATGTTTCAGAAAGTGTTACAGCAAATGATTAGTGGTTGTGAAGGCGTTCACAACATCATGGATGATATCATAGTCCATGGAGAAACGGTTGAAGAAAATAACCAAAGACTGGAGAATTTACTCCAAGTTTTGTCAAATAAAGGATTGACATTGAATATTGACAAATGTCAGTTTAATCTCTCAAAGTTAGGGTTTATGGGACACTTATTGTCTGATAGAGGAATAGGGCCTAGTAAGAGAGTAAGATTAAAGCTATTCAAGAGGCTAGAGAACCTCGCAATGCGGGAGAAGTCCGAAGTTTTTTAGGACTAGTTAATTTTTGTGCCAGGTATATTGAAAATTTGGCAACAATATCCGCGCCATTACGGAAACTAACTAGAAAGGACGTAGAGTTTGAATGGAATGTTGAACAGACCAATGCTTTTAATCAATTAAGGCAAAGTCTCACAAATGTAGAAACGTTAGCATTTTTTGATAAAAACGCTAAAACTCAGGTAATAGCCGACGCCAGTCCTGTAGGATTAGGCGCTGTTTTGGTTCAAGAACAAAAAGGTGAGAATAGGATTATCTGTTTTGCTAGTCGTTCATTGACTGACGTAGAGCGCAGATACTCTCAAACTGAGAAAGAAGCATTAGGGTTAGTATGGGCGTGCGAAAGATTTCACCCATACCTGTATGGATCTGCCTTTGATCTAGTTACCGATCACAAACCCTTAGAGTTTATTTATTCTCCTCGATCGAAACCGAGTGCAAGAATAGAAAGGTGGGTGCTTAGAATGCAACCTTACACCTACAAAGTCAAACATATTGCTGGTAGAAATAATATCGCGGACTGTCTGTCCAGATTATTGACCGAAAATAAATCTGAAAATTCTGTACACGAAAATACAGAAAATTACATTAGATTTGTTGCACAAGAGGCTACACCTGTTGCCTTGACAACCAAAGAAATAGAACGAGCGTCAGACTGTGATGACGAGTTAAACGCTGTAAGAAACTGTCTTTTGACAGGCAAATGGAACAGTATTGTATTTCCACAATACCTACCTGTAAGACACGAGTTGTCAGCTATTGGACAACTTGTACTCAGGGGAACTCGTATTGTTATCCCTACATCGCTCCGTGATCAGGTGTTGAAACTAGCGCACGAAGGACACCCGGGCATTGTTTCGACAAAACAAAGATTAAGAACTAAAGTATGGTGGCCAGGTATTGATAAGGAGGCGGAAAATTGTTGCAAAAGTTGCTACGGATGTCAACTTGTCTCCAGACCGACACCTCCAACTCCTATGTCCAGAACGGAATTGCCAGCCGCGCCATGGCAACACGTTGCTGCAGACTTATTAGGACCGCTACCATCTGGTGACTACATTTTTGTTGTAGTTGACTATTACAGTAGATTTTTTGAGATAGAAATTACAAAGAAAACTACTTCCTGTGATATAACACGGTTTATATGGAAGATGTTTGTGACACATGGATTACCTTTGTCAATTCAAACCGACAATGGACCACAGTTTGTAAGTGATCATTTCAAAGATTTCTTACATGAGAATGGTATTGAACATCGCCGAACGACACCATTATGGCCGCAAGCAAATGGTGAAGTAGAAAGACAAAATCGCTCTATCATGAAACGTGTACGTATTGCACAAGCCGAAAAACGAGATTGGAAGCATGAGTTAGATAACTATCTGATTATGTACAGAAGTACACCGCATACTACAACCGGCATTAGTCCTGCCGAACTACTTTTTGGTCGAAAAATAAGGACTAAACTTCCACAGTTGCATGAATTTTCGATAGACGATACAGAAGTACGAGATCGTGATTCCGAAAGAAAAGAAAAAGGTGCGATATATGCGGATCAAAAGCGACATGCTCGCGAAACAAATATTCAGGTCGGAGATCGGGTTTTACTAAAACAGAGTCGTGAAAATAAATTATCGACACCATTTAACCCAAGTCCATTTAAAGTAAAAGAAAAACATGGAAATAGTGTTATAGTGGAGTCTGATGGAGTTCAATACAAAAGAAATGTAACACATGTAAAGAGATTGTATCCAAAGTATAACTCTTTAAATGATGACAAGCATGTGATTGATATGTCTGATAAAATTGTTGAACAAACACAATCTAATGTCAGTACCCCAAGTGTAATTCCCATGCCAATTGGTATTGCACGACCTGAAAGACAACGTAAATTACCATCAAAACTTCAAGATTATGTCATTGGTCACATTAAATATAAATGACTATTGACAAATGTGTATATGTCTGAGATAAGGTCAACTCACTTAAATATGTTCTAAGTAAATGTTTACACTTTAAAAGTTAATTGTTCATTGACATGTTGTCATTTGTAAAGTTAATTTTATATGAGGTTTAACTGTAATCAAAGAATAATGATACAGGTTTAAAGTTTTATTTTGCAACTGTCCAACTATGTAACAATGATTAAGTAATGATCTTGTTATTTTTCATTTAAAGAATTCAAGCAATAATTGAATTTTATTGTTCTCTTCTATAATGTTTTTAAAAGTGCTTAATTTGAATAATTGCATTGCTATTATATACATGAAGGTTTTATCTGAAGAAAGGAAGGAATGTAGTGTTTGTTTATTAGGTATAAATAATAACTGCTCCCTATACTATATAACGAATAATGTATGCTCCCTACATCCGGGGTTTGCTTAGTTAGAACACGTTGTTGAATACAGATCGGACTGATATGTGGAACCTCCAATGGTGTTATGTGCTCTTGTTTGTAATCTGGTTTAATCCGATAGTATTCGCCGGAGGCGATTACTATAGTCATAACATAGAATCATGACATCAATGATACCGAGTTCGCTGCAGCGCAAAGTGAGTTCGACTTGTTTCAACTTTTTAGCGGCGAAAACTGATGCGAGCTCATTAGATCCCAGGAAAGCCATCACGTGTCATAAGATCACTTGTTCTTGCAAAATGATCACTATTGACATCAATCTTCTACAGCAGATAAGAAAAAATACATTCAATTGTGGAAACACGAGTTTTGCTGATCTTATCAATGTATATAGCACATAGAAGAGTACTCGAAGTGCTACCAGTCCGCCCCATCCCTTCCCGTATTGTATGGATATCCATATCCATATCCCATGCAGGTGAAACAAAGTAGCTGACTGCTTCTTTATAGTGTAAAATATAAATGCAAGTAGGCCTATTGCATGTTTGAGACGTTGTATGGCGCGGGTGGAGCTTCTTTACATCATCAGCTCTCTTTGTTTATGGCGTCGTTGCTTAAACACACAACATAGAAATGACGTCAGCTGCCGAACAACCCTATCTTTTCTCAAGCGTTTGCTGGCTATCAAATAACGTTACCACTTGATACTTGATATGGAATGACTTTATTTTCTCTAGTATATGCGATATTGTCGCAAAACGGTGCGGGCAATTTTTCTTGCAACAAAATAAGCTGTTACAGTGTCAGATGGTTTGCTTGTGACAAAATCGGAAAGGTGTATGCCGGGCTTAATGGAGACACTTTGTGGCTGGAAGTGAATAGGGTACGAATTAGCTCGATCCTTTGCCATGCATTATTAAGCCCAATTTCACATTGGACGCGACCAGTGTGAACTGAGCCGAAGCGACGCGACACCACATCGCCTCACTGTCGTGCCGTACAAGTAGTCTCGCCTGACAATTCACACAGAACGTGACGCGACTTGCAGCGGTGTTTACCGAAGACAGACGGATGAGCCAATGTCAGTATGGTGACCTTAAGAACGAAGTGCTGAAAACGAAGATACGATATATGGCGCAACTGATTGGATAAAAACGACGCGACACGATTCCAAATTAGAAACTGATCCAACTGCAGGCGACAATCGCGTCGCTGCACCTCCAGTGTGAAATGTACTACATAATAAGTAGTGTTCTGTTTTTTTTATCAAGCGACGTCGCGTCGCGTACAGTGTGAATTGGCTTTAACTCTGGAACGATATAAGAAATAAGACAGGAGTTTGGAACATATTCCGTGTTATAACAGCCAAATATGGCCCTTAACTCCATGCATTATTTATAAATTATCTTTAAAAAAACATCTCTATTATTTGAACAAATTTTAGTTTCACACTTTAAAATAAATTCGTTATAATATAAAACATAACATTGGGGGCTATAGCTAGGGCCAACACGAACAGTTATATGTACCTCGGTTTCTCTTCGAGCCATATAACATTTTGTTGGTGACTGACCAGTCCACAAACTGCCTTATGACCCTCAGCCCGGTACACTATTTGTTAATTAGCACAAAGGCGTTACTTAATTGGTTGTTTGATTGATCGGTGTTTAACACAGTGTTCAATGGTGTTTCACCTATATATACGGCGGTGTACTGACTTCCAATGGTAAACAGCAACACACGTCTTAAAACCTTAATGTGAAAGTATTATACTTTAATGTCCTGTTGAAAAAGAATGTTCCTCCACGGCTGAAATCATGAATATAGGGGGCCTACTTCAAAACATACTACCCATAGCAAGACGTTGGGCATCTTCTCGAGACAAGGTGGGTCCTGACGTGAAACTCTATTTCCCACCTTGTCACGCTTGGGTCGTATTTCTGGTCAAACAAGGAGGAGAT
>JAUELC010179891.1:0-10975 GCA_031471745.1 Cryptochiton stelleri | reverse complement strand
ATCGAGTCAATCGGACCATGCCAATTTAAAATGCCGAGTCCTATTCTTGTCTCCCAATAACATTTTGGAATTTAGAACGCCGACAACAGAAAAAGGTGAGCAAAAAAATGGCCACCGGAAAAACTGAATACCGGTTAAAGATATTAGATACTTTGGGTCTTATTGTCGATTACAATAAGCACATATGGTGGCCAGTATTTACCACAGGAATATTAGCTATGTTTACCATTCTAAAATTGACACAAACTTTGAAAACCAAACGGACTCACCTCCAAGCGCTATACGTATTTCCATTTTGTCCATATTATGGGTAAATACAGATGATATGCACTGTTTTACCGTCTACATTATCGCTATTCCGGTATGATTCCACCATCGATATATATCATTCACTCCACCCGCTGAATAACAGTTGTTGGCGGTTCCCATTAGTCATCATACCTATAGACGCTATAACCCTCAGTCATCAAATCAACTTAAAGTACTGCAATTAGTCAGTCCCCATATGTTAGTTGAATTAGGTAATTATATGAATACAGATAATAACGAACAGATAATTACCGTTTACGGGTGAGATATAAATTATATCTGGGTTTGACGGATCTCTATTCGCTATATGTATGCAGAATATGCACATGTTAACAACATGGAAGATTATTTAATAATGGACAATGAATTCACATGCTCACAACAACACTACCATTGCACATGTATGATAGTCAGATATTAGAATCAGCGCTGACATTCTTGTACCAAATCGCCTGTTACTTCCGTCCCCTTCGATTTAAGGGTTTTGTGTATTGAATGGCCATTTTTAAAGCCATTTGCGCCATATTTGGGGCTAGAGGCAAAACTTGCGTCCTATGGAGATACACGTTTCCTATATGACCTCAAGTGCATACCACACTAATAAAATATACATAGAGCAGGTAACAGGAGAGAAAATATGGAAATAAAACAAAATATGTAGCATATGAGGTCGAACGGACCAATTACAGCTGGAGAATCAAGTCACTTAATGAGTTGAAATGGCATCATAGGTCGAGCGATCAAGGGTCAAGGGTCACGCTGTCAAGGGTCAGCGGCCTCGCATTGGGGTTCACTCATTCATTCAAAATGACTAGTCATTACATACAAGGTCCATCACCACATTGAAACCAATGGACAGTTTTATACAAACGATAGAGTAACGTGACTGCCCCAAAGAAAGGTGTAAACATCAATTTGCTGCATTGTCTCTTTCTTTGTGTTTCCGAAATCCAAATTGCTTGTTACAAAATCAGTTATTATCTTTCTTTTGTTTACTCTACCTGCATCAGTCCACATAAGGACCTGTCTACAAACGGTCGTTACCATAACATGTAGGCCTATGAAGTTGGGGAAAATAGTTTCAGCGACAGACAAGAAGTAAATGGCGTAGTTTGACGTTTATTTAAAAGATTTTCCGGGACGGGTCCCTAGATCGAGTGACAAACTGTGATCGAGTTATAGTTGTTCGATCCAAAAACTTGAGTTAGCTTCAACAGGGTTCATTTCCATCTTTTTTGTCTACTAAAGTTTTGTTTTCATGGATTCTGATGCATACTGCTTGTAGTATGTTACCTATGTCTAAGTGATGATATAGCTACAGTGGATGTGGCATATGACCCTTGCCATGGTGCCATATCTTTCAGCACATAGCCAGACAGCTTCCTGGGGAAAGGCTGATGTCATCACAAAGTTTGTAATCATCCTTGCCACGCTTAGCCTGTCTCGGTAGTGAGAGAGAGATCAAATTGAAATAGCGAAAATAATTAGACCAATCAAATACATGTTTTATAAACAGTGTATCGCCTCTGTCGGAATATCACGATAAACAGCAGAGGAAAACATCCTTCTTTTCGAGCAATGACTCTAATTATTCTTATTCTTGATTGTCTGTTAGAGCGGTGAATTTAAATTTCTACCTTACCACGTTACATAAAAGTTGCATGTCTTTAAGTCGTCTGTCACAGTGCGAAAATCGATCTTTGCCTGACCAATCAACTCCCGCTGCGACAGATACCTCCTCCTTGTTTAAGATGTAATACAGGGTAGCCCGACACATGAGGAATAAAGTGTCAAGTCGGGACTCACCTTGTCTCACGAAGATGAGATATTATTAGAGCAAGTAATCCTGTTCAGGAATAAATTTTGCACTTCTTTTTGTATTTGCTTGACGTTTCATGCCGTAGTTAATGTTATTTCACTCATAGGATAACGATAGCTTGTGGGAGAACTATTTCAAGCCCGATCCAATGTAGTGACACTGTCCTTTTTCAAACCATGTATGTTGATCGTCAAGTGAGCCAGAAACAACAAGAATTGGCCAGGCTTGGTTCCATGCCACGAAGTGCCGATAAGGAAGCGAACGTCTTAACCACTAGGGCATCGTTATCAATAATTATGATTATTTTGAATTGGACGACTCATAACACTCATAGTTATAGACATCATTTAAGACTGATTCACCAAAGTGGATTATTAAATATGGATTTGAAGATATCTAACAAAACTTATGAGAAATATCACACTATTATAAACATACAATTTCTCTCGATAAAAAAAACGAAAATATATATATTTTCCACCAGAACTTGCCTTTATAAAAACCAGCGGAGGAGTCAACAATTAATTGTACAGTTATATTATATAGATCATGCAATCACTTTAGGTCCATTGTTTAATAGTTTATAATATTGTATATTTTTGCTGCTGTAGTTGGATTTTAATTGTATGTGACATATACTGGTATAAAGCAACATTATGTACCACTACATTATTATTAAATCAGAATAGCATTTAATCATGTCTATAAGCTTTATTTTATTAACGGTAAATTTATTTAATCTTCGTCATTTCCGTCATATCTATTATTATGTTTCTATTGTTAATTGGAAGGGGGCTGCATAAGTTGTATCGAACATGTTCCCAATTCCGTTGATTATTATGATCAATAAAATATACAATTTAATGATCTCAAGGGAGGAAATAAGTGGCCAAAACTACTCTCAAGAGATTACAAATAGCTCCTGGTAATTCTCGGGATAACTATCATAGATTTCGCATGTTGTGAAATATTTTATAAAGTGGTAGATACTTTTTTAGTTTTAGTCCATACCTTTTATAGTGTATTATAGTGCCTTTATTGGGCCACACATATATAATATTATTTACCCTGAGTTCGGTCGTGACGCATTAACACAACAGTGACACATACAAGAATGGCATATCGATCAGAGACATATACATAATGCATACAATAATATATGCTATAACGAAATAGCTTTGTCCAAGCTGTGTATAGAATTATTATACACTTTGTCAACAGGCTTAATAACCTGAGTCAATCATCTAAACTAATTGAACTATCCACAAAATAAAGTGTGTTCTGTCGATGCTTACTCCGTGCAGCACAACTATAAACTAGGATGTCATCAGTTCCTACAAGCAATGAACATGTGGGGACAATACGTTGTATTCATAAATAGCTTCCAAACACAATCAATCCACGCTGTGCTTCGAGTAGCAGACCAAACCAGCCGCTCCATTAAACACTTCTGTTACACCCAATGCTGAACATCAAACATTGGCACCAGAAACATTTATCGTAGTCTTTATATGCGTAACATTTTGATTAATTCAAAGATATCTTTCCACAAAACGTCTCACAATTCAATTGTTCTTGCGGTGTACATATATCCCGCATGTTCAAGCAGTCGGCAAAAATTGTCACAGAAACGAAAAGTCAATGCAAACCAGCAAGAGCACAATTTGAGTGCATCTTTTATATCACTTCTAACGTCACAATTTGTTGCGTATGTGTCTCGTTCCACCTGTATTGGATACATGGCAGCAAGTTGAGTTGTTTAACGGCCTAGTAATTGCTTAGAAGATAAAAATCCAGCCAGCCTGTGTTTCTAAAACCACACGCACAGTCTGTTGTCTGGAAAACAACAAATAAACATCCCAATTTAAATACCTCCCGCTAATAACACAAAAAGTGTATAATAAACTTTGCAAACCGGAAGAGGGGCGAATAACACACAATAATCATCTACGAAATGGTAACAAAAGTGAGCACTTTGTTTAGCACATAGCATATACCACATATTTACTAGTGTTTCTGATGGAAAGTTTGGAACAATTCTTTTTTTCCTTAATGAGTGGAAAGAAGCTTGAATTTCGAAGGTCACTTCCATTATAGCTTCCTCCACGCAAAGAGCTCAGCGACAAACCGCCGTGTATAGGTGTGGCGAATAAAGCCACAAGTTCTAAACACTATATTAGATCCGTCGTCGTTTCGCACTCATTTGTCTTCATGGAATCATTCAAATATAGGAATCGCTAGCCGATAAGTCAAACAACTTATTTGGAAAGCGTTTTCTGTCGCGAAATTGTCAAGACAAGACAGATTGATCCTCCTGGACTGTCCACAGTTACATTTCTGATCACTATCGACGACTGACTAGAGTCTGGTTTTCTGATGAACATGATTGACAACATCTAGTCTTGTAATTGGCGTATCGGCACATATGTAACCACTTTACCATACTGCAGTATTTAGAATCATCTACACATTCTGAAAGAGAACAGAAACTTGAATTGATTTGTTTGTTTGTTTGATTGGGGTTTTACGCCGTACTTAAGGTTATTTCACTTATATGACGGCGTGCCAGCCCAATGGGTGAAGGAAACCACCCCCGACACCGCTGGCGACAAACAATGACAAGATACAAGACAATCACATGACATAACAGGACGCCACAACAGCTTCTTGTTTCTCCTTAACTCCGAGAACACCAGGGCAACATGCGCTTGAATTGAAATCATGTCCTATCGTTATGCATAATAGAATTTGCTGAATATCCCGTTTTCCCTGCTTTCGCCCGTACAGTAGCTCATATTGCTTCAGTTGTTCGCTCCTGTATATATAAAACATTCCTTTCAATAATAAACGTATGCGTAGTTAAAAACAAGCATTCAGTGGATGCACACCCGCTATATAAAGCATATTGGTTGTGAGTATATGGTAACAAAAAATTTTTTTAGACACCCTTTGGAGGAAATTATAAACCAATTAGCATTTGAAAGGAGAACAAAAACATAGGGTATCATGCTGTGGTGAATCTTGAGAAAAAACAATATAGCTTCATAAAAACGATCTGTCCGTTCATATGCCTCTTGTATGAACAAACCCTGGTCTCCCATACATATTTCACTACCCCATATAGTGATTGAAAGTATGAACGGATTTGATGAAATACTATAATAGGAGTTAATAGTATTAAGAGGAAAGCGCTGGTCAGGCCAACCTTTAGCGAAACACGGAATGTAGACTGAATGGTCGGGGTGAAATAAGAGCTAGCAAAAACCTTAATGTCAAGTTAGATTTTACAACTGTTCTGAAGTTAGCTATAATGATAAAGCAGTACTGCATATGGTATCAATATTACGCAAGTTCTACCACTTAAGACCTGCGGTTATGTAAACCCTTTCTTGCACTATAAACAGTAAACATATTGTTATGGTTACATAACACCATGGCATTTATTATACTTTAAAATTAGAACAATGGGAAACAAACACACAGCTTCATTCTTTTGCCAAACTGAAATATGAACATGAACGTGACCTTGTTTGGTGTAAATGAATCTTAGGAATTTCATTTAACATTAATATTTTTATATTCACAAATGCAACTGATATATTGCAAGGTTAATGTATATTCGTTCATACCTTGAATTCGTCATCAGGAAATCTATATTTTCTAAAAGATTTCGTAATTTACTTGGGTTGTGTTTGAATAACGTATTCAAAGTGTGCCAACATACTTAATGTGTGTCAATGTGCTTAATGTACGGCAGTTTTATCTCAGTCTGTGCCGTCCATTTGTACGTCTCTCGATTAAACGCGGGCGCTCTTGGGCCATTGCCATGAGTTATATACTTTTTTTATATTCGGGATAATCGCAATAAGGAGGCATACCTTTACATAATTTAAAAACAAATGATACAGGTTTAAACTCTCATGAACAAAAAAATCAACATTCAACAAATCTAACCATCCACCAACTCGAAAGGCCTGTAAATATTGATGTTTTGTAAGCTCGTATATTTTATGGTATACTCTCCCACTTTTTGCCAAGCAGTAAATTTGCCGGTTTAACCCCATTTACTATATTACACCTAATATTACTCCCGACAAGGCCGAATTCCGCGGAGGCTTTCTCCGAGACCGACTTAATTAGCTCCGATCTTTGCCCACAGTTTGTCTTAATGCAAACTGACATTTAAAAGGGGCACAAAGTTTGTGTAAGTAGATCAATTTTACATGGAAGAAACTAAGTGGTGTATTTTAAGTTTCTAACAACTTTGGATATCTACAAAGTACAGCGAGTGGTATCTGACGAGAAGTCCGTATAGACAGAGATGATAAGATAAGAGGCCAGCCTTTAAGACGCTACTACATGGAACTGCTCTCTAAACAGGCCTACAGGTATTTTACAACAACATTATAAATAGCACAGTTTTTCTAAAGAGCCTGCTCAAAAATTATACTTTGTCTACAAAACATAATGACTGTAGACTTAAATCATCCGAATCCGGTACACCTACAAGTGCAGTCAATTGCACAACAATATAATCTAGACCGTTTTAGGCCACTGCAAATAATTACATATATGGTTTTTTAAATTATCTGGTTAAAAATTGGTAAAATATATTTATCGGCACGTGCAAGCTACTTTACCCATAACAAGTTTTCTGCTTTTATAGCAGAGTTCATCTAAAGCAAATCAAACATCCTATAGATGAGAAAATAAATACCATTGGTACAGGTGAAAACTGGACATCTCTTTACTGTTTGAGGCTTGGTTCTTCCTCGACAATTTATACCAGCCGGAAGTCCGTTTTCCTGCCAAATACAAACTAATGTTCTTGACTTATATCTCTCCTCGCCGCACTCTGGTGTGCACTGTAAATGAAATACAATTGATATCTTGCCAAAAAATTACATTCTACATTAATAAACATAATTACATGTATATTCAAGACTGTAATAAAGAATATCTAAACAGGATGTTCAATTAAACATTTTCCGGCATTTATAAGCGGCTAGTCACAGGCACTTCATTATTGGCGAAGACGATTGTCAACATTTTTATTATTTTACTATTAATAAAGCATCTGAAACCTTGTTGTTGCTTGTGTGGACTTCGCAAAAGTGGACTTGTTAACATACCAGTCGCGTTTTCCTTTACTCACCCGGTCTCTATCACAAAATCTAACTTTTGATTAAGAAAATTGAACATTATCTAGAACTGAAATGTACGTTTGTCCATGACACATTAACACAAATTTTAAACACATATGTATGTCCATATTGGTTGATTCGTCTCAAATCTCTATATAGTGTGCAAGCTCTGGTGATGCCTGTTCAAAAGATAATATTAGATATAGTTATTTAAAATATGTATTATGTGTGGTGTCAATGCCATAGAGTAGTTGAAAAACCGTTCAATATGGCGCAAAACACCACCAATACATTGATGAACAGGAGAATCTTGGAAAAATATGACAAAGCATATACCATGGAAACGTTAAGACTAGACTGCAGAAGGGTTGCACAAGCCGTAAAGTGGGTGCTGGGATTACCAACTAGCAACACACGGTGTTAGGAACTCTTCTTGAAATGAATTATTATTACGGCTAGTTTTCGCAATGTGATTTGTAGTTAAGATAGGTCGCATGGATCTTTAACCCGGAGACTCCCAGGTCGTATACAACTTGGCATTCCTCAAGTTGTGAGCAAGTGAAAAGAGATACAGCCTATTCCATTTAATTTGAGAAATCGGTTGATTTCCACCAATCAAAATATACAGCATATGGGATTGTAGTAAGAACGATTTTCTGACCAAAACGCAGCTAGCTGCATGCTAATAGATTCGCTGAATTCCATTCCAGTCCTCACTACAAATCACATCTGACACAGGCCTTAACCAGTGTGTCTATCATTGGCAGTTTACCAATAGCACACTGTGATTCAAATCAGACACCCGGAGCAACAAACGGCTCCTGCTTAATGAGTCGAAATGTGATATGTAGAGTAAACCTGAAGCACCATCTTACCTTACTCCATGCAGACGACTTCCAGACGGGTAGACATGTGTTTTTGTCACATATTTCTGAACAGGGTTGAGACAAAGTACTTTCCTCTTCACAAATGACATTACTATTGCTACCATCCCATCTACAACACTGAGCAGGAAAGACAAGGTTAAATCAAAACGTTTCGAGATAATTAACGACACTTCTGCTTTACTGAAATTGCTTTAGGGGTTCTATTTATGAAATAATATTTGTGTTTATAAATTTACCATAAACAGTTTTTTCGTTATTTTGGGATAACACTCTCTCTTGGTTGGAACAAATGCTACTTCAGAAATGTTTTCAGACCGAGATCCACAGAGGACAATTGGTTCGATTCCCGTGTGGCTCTGGGGCTGAACATTATCTATTCTAAGATACTGTTTTCCCAAACTAACGAGAATACTGTCCATTCTATTTAGCTCATTACCTAGACGAAATTACTGTATTTAGACAATGTTCAAGAAATTGTACAAATTACTAAATTGTGGTGTCGAATATAAGCATATATTTTAATGGAAAAATGGTCCTGTTTCGCTATAGTTTTGACACAAAACCTAATCCCGCTGTCTTTACTTAGCACTGGAGGAACATTAATTTTCCAACCGAGGAAAACACTTTACATTGTATGGTTTGTGTTAGTCTGGCTATTTACTAACACAAACCGCCGTCATATAAGTTAAATACCCTTGAGTACGGCGTTAAACACCAATCAATCACAAAACTTAATCGCTACAGAAGCACCAAGCTACTAAATTCACCACAACATATTCAACCATATCACAAACTGTAACGTATGTAAAACATTACATATTTTGACATATACATAAATGTGACTTTTATGTTTTTACGGTATATGTAACCTTTAGTATTATTGTATCCTGTTGTAAATATTCCGGACATAACATAAGGTTTGCCTTGATTTGATATTTGATATTGTAGCCTTAAGTCTTTTATGAGAATCAATTGAAATATATATATTTTGACACTGTTTACTTTCAGAGCAGATCGTATTACCTGTGATGATGTGATATTGACTCCACATTTCCAGTCACCAATACAGTTTCTTTTCCTTGAAGGTCTTTGTAAACCTTCACGTTTACAGTGTTTCAGAGGATAAAAACGTAAGATATTTTCCTCAAACAATTCACAGGAAATGTCACGTCTCTGGAGACCGGGCATATCACACAGCGCAGGACATTGTGACCAGGCCCCGTGCATGTACAATAAGGTACCCCCATTGAGATATGTTTTTATCTGTTTTTTCGTAGTAAAGTTCTTCATTCTATTTTGGAGATAAACTTGTAATCTGTCTTTATGGAACTGGCTCTCTGTTGGCTTATGGACACGCAAAGTAAGAGACGAAACAACTGTCCCAGCTACACAGGTAAAGATTGTGTTATTATCCATTGTCATGACATTCCTGATTCGCAATTTGCCACTCCTTAGATGGCGAATGTGTTTTCTAGTTTCTATTGACATACCATTCTTGAGCCAAACTACTCCAGATTTCTTAATCCCTACAACTTTGCAGCGAATAGTGACTTTAGTGCCAACAAGTACGCTAGCTTCACCGCCAACGAATAACACCACTTTTTTCATCGCATTTAGTTGAAATACTTCAGCTGTATCCTCTTTGATTCTGATCCGTACTGGACAGGCCGCTGGTTGACAGTTCTGTATTGCCTGAGGTCGCAAACTGAAGTCACAGTTCTGAGATTTGGTGTCAGTGTAATTCCCCTGAGGCAACATCTTCATGCATTTTACCACTCGGTACTGTTCCCCTCGACCACATGTACTCGAACACTGTTAAACGAAAACCAAATGCGACGTAATAACAACAGATAAAATTATGTCTCATGAAAATGCAATTTTAACTATATTGTATGTTATAATGAAGCTAAGATTCGAATGTGTGGGCAATTGGTTATTATACCATATGAAGTGTTTAATATTGTACTATTAAATCAGACAAGTAACTCATTACGCATTGGCGGTTGGTGGGATCTCCCTCAGACTCCTTGCGCCCTGGTGCTCACTGAACTAAGTCGACAGGAAGCCGATTTGTTGTGGCGTCTTGCACTGTGAATTCGCATATATTTATTTTATTACACCAAGTTTGGCGCCCTGAGCTTGTCTTGTATCTTGTCATTGTCTGTGTCTGTAACGTTGGAGCTTATGGTTCCCCAATGGGCTTGGACGTCGTCATGTCAGTGAGATAACCTTAAGTACGGCATTAAATCAGGATCAAAGAAACAAACTTTCCCATAACTGCTTACCCCACTCCAGTCTCCCTGCCACCAGAATGTAGCACAAGTATTGGTATTACATGGTTTAGTTCTCAGAGGAATTGGCCGGCCACACATAGCATCCGGCAGTGGAAGTGTTTCATTTGTGCCAAGTGTCACTTCTTGAATACATTGTACCAGTCGTGAGTTGACACCACCTCCACACATCATGGAACAGTTCCCGAATTCGCCAATTCGCCACCTGTCGGTTTAAAATATAGTCATCATTCTGTTCCCGCGAGACTTGCCTTTTTCACAGATCGAGAACAAGCTCTGGCATAAATACCAGCAATCCCCCCAAAATTTGGGGGGAATTTGAAAGAATATCAGTTTGTTACTCTGGCACTTTTTGCGCCGATTTATGCCATTATATTGCTTGTAAAAGTTATCGAAATGTGTTTTTAAAAGAATAAAAGAATAAACAGTGCACGTACAGTGGTAACAAAAATAATTGTTATTGTATTATTTGCACTAATCACAAATTGTCTCCCTTGTACTATTATGGCGCGTATATACGTGAGA
>JAUELC010179780.1:0-10977 GCA_031471745.1 Cryptochiton stelleri | reverse complement strand
TGACACTTTACGCTAATACTATAAGCTGAGAATTCATAGCTTCGCACAGATATTCATATACAAATCTATGTCCAACTCAGGATATGGGTGGTGAATCATATTGATCAACTGAGTAGCTTAACTTGAAACATTCTTTCATCATCAATGATCATGAGGATAACACTAAATGGTTGTAAAAATGTTGAGATAAGTCCGTAATTTAAATATATTAAATGTATACCCTCGTTATCTTCCATTGGGAATCATAGTTTATTTTGATATGCCTAGTCTATATATAACAGTTCTAATGATATACCGTATTTTAAATGTATTCGGGGTTTCCCTGGTTATTGTTCATAATGAGTCATAATTTCATAGTTTCGTTTTATGTCAATGCTATATAACAATTCGATATATAAAAAAACTTGTACTATAAATACTCGGTAAGTCTTAAAGTGTTGATCTTGATTGCTTTTCCTTCTCTTTGATCACTGTCTGTCTGCACACATACCAGTTTATCTTTCACTGTTACCCGAAGAACCAAGTAAACTATATACTTATATAATTGCGAGGAATATTTGGTCATCAGAAATTTAAAAACAGACAGAATTATATGATACCATGAGATACAAAGAAAAAGAACTTACCTAATTGAAGTACATTTCTTTTTTCAATGAATAAAGGTCATAGTTATTGTTCGATAGTTAATTAAAGTCCATTACCTGATTTAAAAACCTACGCAGACCGACCATTATTGCTACACTTAATCCAGGCTGGTGTTATGGTATTTACTGTAAGCATTTCTTTTCAACACGTATTAAAACTTTTGTCGTTCAAGATTTTCTCAACATCATAACTAGTGAACTAGATTGATATTTGAATGAAATAAATTATACCTCGATTCAGTGTAATTAAACTTAGATGTATTAACAAAACTTCATGAAACAAATAAATCCATATGTCGGACGTTTAGTTAAACTATATCACTTTGTATATATTAAACCCATGACTTAACCACTGTATACCTCCACGCTGTATAATCTTTATAATATATATATAGAGAATAAATAAGCCAGGGTCGACCATAATTCTATGGGCTCGGTGGAGTCACTGTTCTGTATGACAGAACATACTGTAATATACTGCGTTCTCTGTAATAATATAAAAGGTATAAGGTGTCCTGCGGCAACCGAGGCTATTACTAATATATAAGAGAGTTTACCTATATAATAATGAAATTTGGACGATGTCAATTCTAAGAAAATTCAACAAATAAATAACTAGGCTATTGTTACAAAAATTCTTGCGAGGATGTATATAAGAGCAACTATCCAAGCAAGAAATCTGATATGTGTTGCCCCATAGTAAAACGCCACATGAGAGATATAGATAAATTATACCTCTCCTGTGGCGTTTTACTTTAGGGCAACACATATCAGATTTCTTGCTTGGATAGTTGCTCTTATATACATCCTCACAAGACAGTGTATAGGAAAAATTTTCTTTCTCTACATTTTTTATTTATTACATTTTTGTGATAGATGTCTTGGCCAATGATAAGACACAGAGTATAATCATTTAAACCTGATCATACGAGATTAAATAAATCAATATAAAATGGCAATATCAAATGATACACGAATTGTTTTTTCTACACTTGTTAATTAGTGTTATGTCTCCCGGTAATCATTACCTATCTATAACATTCAACAAGATCTATCAACCTGTGGTAGATTACCAGAAAGGTTTCGGAACTTGCTCATCTGTTATTTGCGGTTTTGTGCATTGTTCATGAAGCCACAAATGATCCAGACAGTGTGACATCGTTAATAATGTATACCTGAATGATATCGGTATGGAAAATATTTACCTGCTATGGTTAACTCCTTTTCGTTTACGGGTAACTTAATGGGTACATGCTGCACATAGGTCCTTGTCACCTCGTTATATTCGGTGATTTCTTGGTTTGATATTAAATAGGTCGATCCTGTACCAATTTGAGCCCTCATATACAAGAATCCACAGTATCAAATAAGTGTTGTAAGAATTCAATCCGTATCATGTTTTAACTACTTAACGCTCCACAACGTGATGTGCGGTTGAGGACTATGTTATAATGCATTTACTATACCAGTAGCTAAGATAAGGCACTGGAATACACATCGGTTCATGGCCTTAGCATAGATAATAATAAAAAAAAAATTCTTAAGGACGTTTATGTTGTGGACTGTGTCGTCCATGGTGTGTTTATATAGTCGCGTTGGTGACTGCTGGAATCAATCAATGAATTCAGATGTTGAACTGAGTGGCTTTAGAATGTGAAAGCTTGTTGACCCAGAATGTACACATCAATGGAAGACTAACACACGATATCTGTGAAAACACACTAACTAATATTTAAAACTCTACTAACCATAACTCCGTTGTTAACATCCTTGTACAGAGAATTGTTAACATTTTACAACGTCGCCTAATTAGAAGTGTAGTTTGGTGTTAAATCCTTGGCGAAATTGCTGGTTTTACTACTTGGGTATCCAGCTACAATTAGTGTGGCTTATGGACAGTATCGATTACTCTATCACTATGTCCGAAGGTTTATATATATGCAGACCCTTTTATAAGAAGTGTACCGGCGCTGGAACTGCATGCACGTGTTATCTATATTCATTTAAACTATCTGTGTTTTTGCTCTACACATACATACAAACTTGTGTCCAGTGTAGTCCTATATTGTAAAGTATTATGTAAATTGGCTTTGTTCTTTGTTGTCTGCAATGTTTGACCACTAGATTTGTTTGTTTGTTTGAATGGGCTTTTACGCCGTACTTAAGGTTATTTCACTCATATGACGGCGTGCCAGCCCAATGGGAGAAGGAAATCAACCCCGACGCTACTGGTAACAAACAATGACAAGATACAAGACAACCACAGGACATAGCAGGACGTCACAAACAGATCGGCTTAGTGTTGTCCCTTAGTTCTGAGAGCACCAGGGCAACACAAATCTCCCTCCAACCGCCCGCTCTTTGACACGGTGACTAAACACACCCCGACAGGGAGTGCATTATTGGTGCTGAAACTGCGAACCAATTACACGATCCCCGGGTATCCATAGGCGGAATCAGATCATCCATTACCTCGACTTACGTGAAAGAGCCACTCTACGCAACTCGGTTAGACATCGGAACATTGGTGCCACAGGAGGAAAAACTGCTCATTGAAAATCATTTAAGGGCCAATGGTTAAAAAAAAGTTCGATAGCTTTGAAGCATTAAATCGCAAAGCAGAGTTCAATAAAAAGGAAATAAATACCAGCCATCATTATTAAATGTTTAAGATATATCATTGTTCAGTATATTTACATTCAAATAGAATTCTGTTTGCATACATTGCCGTAAAACAAATTCTGTAGATGTGACTGTGCCGCCGAACAGGGCAGAGTCGTGACAGTCAGCCAACATGTTTCTGACGTTGTAATTGCAGTCACATATTGTAGTGTAGTGTAACATATAATGTGTTGGCCAATATGGCAACGGTTTTGAACAACATCAACGCAAAAACACACTAGATTGACCAGGGTCAGTCTGGTTGATTTACTGTGATATTTATTACGCTGTACATAATGTTATTGTACTCACATAACGTTGTGATAACCCAATGGATGACGGAAACCACCATCGACGTAACTCGCGGCAAACAAGTGAATGTTGTGACAAGACTCCGCACTGTTTTTCTCTCATCAACGATAGCGCACTGTTGTCGTAGTCTGGAAGCAAAGAATGACGTTAACACAATGCAATCAATAAATCATAATTTACTCAAAGTTTCTTAATGTTAATTAGCATTCTAATCCCTCAATGTTGCGGTTAACGTCCACACTTGTATCTTCACAACATTGTTATCATTAATATGTTGAATCTAATGAAAATGCACACATACCATATGGTGTTCAGCGCTAGTATTGTACATTCTATAGAATATTATTATCGTAATTGATGTCTGTGACACACTCAAGATTGCTAAAAACATAACATAAAGCCATAGGTCAGTCGTCTTCCCACGGCAAAGACAAAACGGTATAAGACAATACTTCTCCCGTTTCACCATTGCCCCAATTGCCAGCAAAAACGGTGTTAACTTATCAATGGCTTTCCGATAAGTGAATAGTCCAATCAAATAAAGCCAATTAAAAATGTTCCCGGCAAAACTCACAAGACACTGTCTCCTATCATTTATCGTGTAGCAATAGTACGTTGGCCTAGACAAAGCGGCGACGAGTCGTTTCCAGTTCGTTTGTAGTATGTCGCTTGCTCCGTGTGCCCGCTTTAAGTCATTGCATGTTACACCATATTTGGCAGACATAATGAAATTTCCTGTCTGATTTGGGTACGGTTAAGGGACGCCTCTCCCAGTAAACTTTTTTAGCTTTTTTGGGGGCAAGGTAGGAAAAGAAGAGAGTTCAACGACCTTGCCTTGGGAAGATGTAGGTCAGTCTGCATAAATACTGTAAACGTATTGAAGTAATATACTGACACCAAACTCCAAGTAATCATTTCATTAACAATATCTATGGGACACACAATATAGTCTTTGGGTTGAATTGAAAAGACCACCATATACGATATTCAAAGTTAGGGATGCAACTGTTAATAACAGGTCCAATTATAATGAACGCGACCATGGCCATGGCAGGCGCATTTGATTGCTTAACTGCAACTTCAATGTGCTCGGTTATGCTGGACACGAACGAGAACTTGACCTGATTTCTGTTCGCCCAAAGATGCCGACAAAGTAAATGTTTTGGAAATGTTCGCGCGAACAAATTTCATGAGCCAATCAGCAGGCGAGTTCAGAGAGCATATACTAGGAAACCTCTGTGCGACTTGATGAGAGCGTTAAAATGAAATGCCTGTTTGAATTTATCAGGATGAATGTCCATCGCTGTGACTCTCCGACCGAATCACCGCTTTCAGAATGAACGCCAATTCGCTTTCTCGTTCAAGTTCACCTTCCGTATAATAAGCCTTTATACCGCAGTAGTCGCGGTGGCGTTCCAGTTCATAACATTCTAGAGCGCACCTTCTTTTAAAATAAAATAAAACAAATTGCTAATCTATAAGTTGCAGTTTAATTAAGCCTACATTTTGAATGATTTTCGCTTTTTGATTTCTTTTGAATCACAAGGATTGAGTATGTTCATTCATCCTGATTTCCTTTCCTCGGGATCAGAATTCGCATGAAAGCAAATTCGAGGGATGTGTTAGTGAGCCGACTGTTTGAGCTAACAAGAGTCTGGATCAGTCTACGGTCACTTCCAATAACACCTGCTGTGTTCATATATAAAGAAATTAACGAAGTATTGTGCCCGTGAATCGAATTCTTATGATCCGACAATGTATTGCTCTGAGTTGTTTATCCGAATGTATGAGAAAAGGAATTATAACTAACAACTGTGTGTCGTGTTTCACGCAACCGAGTAAAGACTAGAAAATCAATATCACTAAGCGTGCAAGTCATTTGTTCTCTCCATGGAAGAGTTCTCAACGAATTACACAGAAGTACATAACATTTGGCATCGTTGAATGAGATTTCACCTTTTGTCTTCCAGGACCGGGAATCGATATCTAGGTCTAAAAGCTTGAGACTTTCTGTAATTCTAATCTTCCGAAATGAAGATTGGTCTGAAGTAGGTATCTGTCTGCTAGTCTAGTAAATAGAGGGTATTGTACAGTGAAGTTTGAATACCATAAATATTGCTCGAGTGATGTGGAAAGAGATAAACCAAGAGACGCAAAGTGTTGAAATTCTTTACAATTTACAAACTATACGAGTTCGGAACAACATGACGTTATTCGAAACGTGATGTGCAATTACGGTACCGCTGTGTTGCGTGTTGAAATGACCAGCGTTTTAACAGCACGCCAAAATCCAAGGGAAGACATTCAAAGTTCAACAAAAAAGATGTAGAAACAAGACGTGTCCCTCAATGGCAGTGAAATATCAATTTTACGCGTGAAAGAAATCGTGGTATTTCACCTACATATATATAATAATATTGTCCATCTAACTGTGCAATCACCAGTGTGTCTTTGAAGCATTTTCGTCACCACTATGTAACACTGATTACTACAATTCTGATGGTAACCGCAAATCCGTCAATCGCCTGCAATTTGTGTGTAGGTTCCTTTTACAAAAATTGTCAAACAAACTGATGTATCAAACCAGTCATTTTAACGAGTTTACTATAGAATAAGAATTCAGGTCAGAACTGAACATAAGCAAGATTTCTTAATATTATGATGTCATACGTGTACCGAAAAGTGAACTACAGACGTACACTAATCAAAAGAGTAATCATGTCAAGTTGCCTTCCGAGTAGATTTGATCTGGCGAAGCTTAAACATTTTCTGATTAACGTTAACCTTCCCTCTGAAGAACAACACGACGATAAGGACGAGAATGTTTGGTTCAAAATTCACTGTGAGATTAAAAAGGGCAAATGGCACCGCCGATGTAAACGCCGTGAAGTCTATCATTCAGATATAATAATTTATATTACATAAAAGATGTGCAGAAACACTGGAAATGAAACTATTTCGGCTTTTATTTTATTCAAAATTTAATACGTCTTCTTAAACCTATATTTGTAAATCAGTAATTAATTCAGTCTATTCCGAGGTGGACATGGCATACCCTTGGAAATCATGATAGTTAAACTAGACAGCAAAAAAAAATCTTAAAGAATTTTTGGATGAATAGATTTCAGACGACTTATGTCAATAAACCCTCGAAATTGTCAGACAACTGCAATATTTGTTTCAGCCATGAACTGTCTGTGCGTTGCGTGATCCATTCTGTGTACTACTTTATCGGGCTTTCCTTACCCGAAGCTGTACTAGACTCCCCGGTGTGTTTAATTTGGACTATTTCGGACTACATTGGTAATTATAAATGCACCATCAACAGAAATCTTTCAAGCCTGATTTTTACGATTTGTCTGTTAATTTGATGTTTAACGTCGAACTAAATTTGAATTATATAACGGCTTTGCCGGCATCTCTTATTGCTGGATGGTAGACAAATACACATTGGTTAACTATACATTTTTTCCATATTGTCTATCATATGTATGAATTGACCAACCTGTATATCTGTTTATGAAGCAATACAAACAAGCTAAATAAACTACAAATAAACATTAGACTTTTTCGCTTTTTGTCAAAATTTAATATCTTTTAAAATGTGCTGAACACAAATAAACTAATTGTTTCGTTTTGCTATCTATTGCTTCTCTCTAGATTCACTTGAAAATCGTATGCATATATCCACAAGAGAAGTCTGTCGTATCCTTCCAAGGCAAGTAGAGGCTTTTACAGGCATGGAATCATTTCCGTTGGAAAACGACTTGACAATCAGAAGAATCACCATTGATTGTTAAAATTATCTCGAAGGATTACCTTAAGAACAGATTCCAGACGACTTGTGTCAATAAATCACCCAAATCGTCAGTAAACCGCAAAATTGTTTCAGTCGTGAACTGTGTGAGTTACGTGACCCGTGTCGCATACAACTGTATCCTGTATTCCTAATCAGAAGATGTATTAGACTCTCACGGATTGCTTAATTTGGATTATGTTTTAAGAAAAACATTTCCAAACATGAGCAGAATGATTAATTCGAGCAGGATGAATCTCAAGTGTATTTAAAATACAACGAGGAAGAGAAGGTAGACGTTAGTTCAATATACATATCCTTGTGATAAATTAACCGATTAGAATCCTTTTTTTGTCAAATTTAAATAGCTGTAAAAAAATGTGCTCAATAAAAATAAAATAAATTATCATCCAACAAACAGGCCACCATCTACGATCTTTAGTTCAGTTGAGAGGTGTCATCAAAGTATCAAACATGAGCATGTCGTGTATCCAACACCATACCATTACAGGATGATCTGATCCTGTGAGAAATTATTGAAACCAACAAAAATGTGATCAATGCGCGATCTAGGACTGTAAACTGAAGCAATTTTGGATGGATTTTGTTTTGTTTGTTTGATTGGTATTTTTAAGCCTTTCTTCAGGTTATTTCACTCATATGATAGCAATTACCTTAAGAACAGATTCCAGACGACTTGAGTCTATAAATGCCCCAAATTGTCAGTAAACAGCAATCATTGTCTCAGTCATGAACTGTGTGTCACGTGACCCATGCCGCATACCTCTGTATCCAGTATTCCTAATGAAGAATTTAGATTATTTATAAAAAACAAAACAATTGCAAACAAGAGCAGACAGATTTATTAGACCAGTCGGGGACAACAGGTAGATAAACATTAGTTCAAAAAATCCATGTGATGAATTCTCCTATTAGAATCTTTTTTTGTCAAATTTTAATACCTTTTAAAATGTGCTCAATACAAATAAAATAGATTATAAACGAATGAACAGGTCATCATTCATGATATATAGTTTAGTTGTCATAAAAGTATAACACATGCCGTGTTATACTTTTACTATAGCATGTCCAACACCATACCATCACAGGATGATCTGATCCGGTTAGAAATTATTGAACCCAACGAAAGTCTGATCAATGTGCCATCTCGGTAGACAGAACTGTAACAATTTAGGATAGATTTTGATTGTTTGTTTGGTTGGTGTTTGACGCCTTTTTTAAGGTTGTTTCACTCAAATGACAGCGTACCAGCTCACTTGTTGCATGAAACCACTGGTAACAAATACTTTCATGATTTCAAAACAAGGACAAGATGCACAACATGGCGCAATTGAACGAAGAGTGCACATTTATAGTCAAATGCATCACAACAAAACAGCTGAAAAAGCACCTTCCAACAACCGGACTGATTGGCAAATGTGTGTCCAGATATCCAAATGATATGGCAAGAATGGACTTATGAATCTTTCCTGGAATCCAATATTTTATACAATGAAATACTAGAACACGAATTGATTATTGCTGATGCAAAATGTGACAGATTTTTTAAATCGTTGGAGATGTCAGTATCAAGTGAGATATTTATAAATCACATATTAATTCACGACACAAGCCAAGCCCCCAATAATAGTTTTACTCTTCTCGCGCTCCAACGTTCCGTCACTCCCTAACAATACCGTTAGCTTAAAAACAGCGGATATGATCCCTAGGCGACAAATTTGAGATCGGATTGTGTTCCTTATCCGAAAAAAAAAAGTCTTCCATTTATCAAATACTTTACTTTGCATCTCTGAATAACGACAACAAAGCAAACACTCTTCTGTTTGTGAGGGTGGCTAGGTTTAACAATGGATCGATGACAAATTGTTTGTGTCACGAAAATGGATTGCGCATGCCATAGGAGATTAAACTATAAATTTCTCTCCACACTTTTACGACAAACAACCAAACGAGATTTTTTAAATCGTTGGAGATGTCCGTATCCAGAGAGATTTTTATAAAGCACATAATAATTGAACAATGACGACACTAGCCAAGCGTTTACTTTTTTTCAATTGTCTTGTGCTCAAACTAACAATAACGGAGCTTTTACAAACTGCGGATATGATCCCAGGCGACAAATCTGAGATAGGATTTTGTTCCTTTTCCGAACAAAAACAATTCCCTCATTTATCAATTACCTTACATTTCATCTCTGGAACATACACTACCTCAGCAAATTAAAACGCTCTTCTGATTGTGTTTGTGAGGGAGGCTAGGTTTCGATAACAAATTGTTCGTGTCACGAAAATCGATTGCGCATGTCATAGCAGATTAAACTATCAATTTCTCGCCACACTTTTTACGAGAAACAGCCAAACGTTTTCCTCATTCTTATACAACAACGAGTTACAAAGCTTATACAAATATTCACAATTTTAATCAGGTTTTGGATAAAATAAGCACCAAACGTGTCAGACAAAACACTCGTTTCAATTCGGAACAATCCCCCACCCCACCCCCACCCTCCTCCAAAGGCAAGCTTAGAATTCCCGGATGATAAACATCCAAATGGAGTCAGTAAACCTAGGTATACATTAACGAATTTTATTTTTTTAACTTTGTGTTTCACTTTTCTTATTTAAGGATAAATACCATTATAAGTAGCTGTCGATTTTAAAAATAACTGATTGATTGATTGGTGTTTAACGCCGTACTAAAGGGTATTTCACTTATATGACGACGATGTACTCCAGTAAATAGCCACACTAACACAAACCATAAAATGTAAAGTGTTTTGCTCTGTTGGAAAATTAATGTTCCTCCAGTGCTAACTAAAGACAGCATGATTATGCTAGGAACCGTTTGCCCTTAGCTAGAGGGCCCAACAGATAAGAGTAAAATGTTTCAGAACAAGATCGATTCCATAAGACAAACCCGGTGCATCCTCCCCCCCCCCCCCCGCAATGATCCCCAAATTAAAAAATACTTGATCCTTTATACATGTAGCTTCTGGATTACCATGCGGAATACATTGTCAAATTTCAATACTTTGTTGACATTATTGAGAAAGAAATAGTCAATTAAGCTTGTGTGACACAAACATTAAAAGGAAGGAGAGGAACAAGTCAGTAAGATAATGAGATCGTTCATCAAAGGGTAAAAAATAATCTACATTCATTTTTCTGTTAGCTCTTAAAAAAAAGGTTTCTAACTATAACTACCGGTAGTCTTACCTGTTGTTGTTGTTGTTTAAGCTTGGTTATCTCTGTTACCTTCTCCTCTAGCGCTGACTGAGCAGTTTTAAGGTGGTTTTCTAAATCAGCCCTCTGGCTAACCTTAGAGGCCTCGGATGCCACAAAAAGTTCATTCTGGAATTAAAGAGATTGTTTGTTGGTTTGATTGGGGTTTTACACCACACTTAAGGTTATTTTTCATATGACGAGGTGCCAGACCAATGGGTAAAGGAAATCACCCCCAACGCCACTGGCAACAAACAAAGACAAGATACAAGACAATCACAGGACATAACAGGATGCCACAACAGCTTCTTGTTGCCCCTTA
>JAUELC010179670.1:0-10978 GCA_031471745.1 Cryptochiton stelleri | reverse complement strand
AAATTAATATAGGCTATATACGAAATTTTAAACTGTATTGTATTAAATACGATTTATTAAGTGCGCGTTTACATGAACTCGATCTCTCAACTTTATAACTATAGTACAGAACGATATATCGGCCTTGCTGGGCTTGTTATTGACTTAAAAAGAGATAGTTTTCAAGGCAAGAAATTGCGACCATAAAGAAAACTTCTACAGAGATATTTAGATAAATCCGCTGGTTATCTGGTATAGGCATGTTGTCGGCCATATCAATTCTCTACAACTATAACAAAGGCCATAAATGCAATGACTTTGTGTATTTGCTTTTGGTTATTTCTGAATTGGAATATACATTTTGACATAGCTCAAGGTGTCCTGTAAACAATCGTAAAAGACTTCTGCAACTTTTATAGCAAAGACTAAAAACATCACTTTTAGAGGACTTGTGTAAAGGTGTTCTTAGCATTGTACCTTGTGGAGCCACGTGTGTGTATATACCAAGTCTGGTTTTGGCGTGACCTAGTTATAATGACTGTACTCGTATAATTTTCTCAACTTGTTGATAGTGACGTAATTTCTCAGGAGCCAATCAGTGTAAGTGAGATGAATCTGGAAATGAAAAGAGCTCCCTCTGGTGGTCATCTCCCGCAAATGCGTGTTCCTTTAGCAGCGGATGATTCAAGTTAGTTTGACATCAAAGAAACCGCTGCTTCTGGAGCGTAGCTGAAACGTTGGTCGTCAATTAATCCAGAAGTTGTAAAACCATAAAAGTTTTGTTCTGTTACTATCTCTAAAAGCATGCCACTGAAAGAAGAAACATAGATAGGTTTCAACTCTTTTGTTTTCCTATACTACCAATATTTCCCCTATTACCCAGAACCCTCTCTTCTTGGCTACGGGCTAGGGTACCATGTCTAGGCTTTACCTACAGGTACATTCGATTCATGATCAGTGGTGATTATTTTTTTAGTGTACATATTTGTGCTTTGAATTTGACTTTGTTTTTTTTGTTATGTATTTGGAATTTTGTAGACTAGCTTGATTAGAAAGGGCGAAATAGTAAGGCGGGCAAATTAGCTGTCAATGAAATGATAAATCAGCTGTTAATTATAACCGGTCCAATTTTCGCTTTCGAGGTTGCGATATATTATCGTAACGATTGAATCAAGGATTGTCCCTTATCTTAATTTCGGAAATGTATTTTTAAATCTCTGTTACTACACTATGTCTCCCGACGGATGGCTAACTTGCATTGTTTTTGTGCATGTACTGTGTTGGCTGCTGTCATACAACAATAAAATGTATAATACAAACCTTGCCACTTTTCAAAGCTGCTGATTCGTCATCTCAGATTGGGGGCACCAAATTGGAAAACAGTTGGCTAGACATGCATCCTGTTAAAAAAGCAGTATGGTTTTCTGAACAAACTCCTGTAAACAATAAACAATTTGACGGGTCTTATAATCTCGAATTGTCAAAAGCGCGTATAGTATTACATGTTCGGACTGGATGTAACGTCTGATAATGAGGTCAAATATATGTGGTGCGTTTCTTTCTTTACGAATTATGGTATGTGACATATTTCAGGTTGGTTTTAAGAAACCACATAGTTGGACTTACATAATTGATACACTGGTAAAGTGAATGCTTTGTTCGCATTAAATTTTTTTTTAAAAATGCGACATGTTTGACCTATAATCTCGTGACATCGCGTATATATGGGATCCATCATAATTTCTCCTTAACACTTGTCGAATTACATATATCTATCTATCAATCATTTCGATATATCTCTAACTCATTTAGACATATCTCTAAATGAATTACAGGTTTCTTATAATCGTTATAAAACCGACGTTAAATAAAATATATTATATTCTATTCTATTATAAATGAATTGGAGCTAACTCTTAATGGACTAGAGATATCTAGAAATGATTTTGAGATATCTCTTATTCTCAGTTTATCGAATGCATGTAGAAAGAATCTGCCATTGTCCGAGGGATATGTATCGCTTCTTATGGCTTCTTTAGGTTGTCCTTTTACTTTAATACATTATATTATCAATCACTTGGTGTAAGTTCATTTTAATTGAATAGATTATTTTCCATCCTTTTAACACATGGCATGACATTATGAAAGCTTTTCTCATCTCCTTGTATATCCCCACATACATCGCAATATAAAATTAAAAACTTCTCTTCAATTAGCTTTCTCGTCGATAAGCTGATTTTCTGCCTGGATTAATGCAATCAAAGCTTGTTATGTATTTCTATTTCAAGGTGTCCAAGTGGATATTGAGCGGACGGATGTGTTTTGATAGAGGTAATTGGTTGCGTGCACATTGCCTCGTCAGTGCAAAGTATATATACCAGAAATATGATACCCAAATATCCTTGTACATGATGCTGACGCTGCTCCTCTTATTCATTGCCAGCTTATATAGTACAGATGTTCTACTCCACTTAATGTCTGATGTGGACGTTTCAATATGTTCCAATAATGGGCAATAACATAGGATGGTCCTGTTATTTCAGGTTTGAAATACTTGGTTATCAAGACCTGTTAGTTAGAATTATCACTGACAGAGAACAGGAAACTTTCATCAGAGCTCCTGGTCGTTTACAAATAAAATAACGAAGGAGAGGAAAGAGGGAATTACCCCCCACACTCCAACAATTATATTAACCGTCCGCGCAAGACAGCGATATAATCTTATGGCGGGGAAATGGATATTGACTAGACTTTGGTCACTCTTTGGTATTTTAGTCTTTTCAAAGCTTTGTGGCAACCCCTATTGAAACGAATTACCCCTATTGAAGTCATGCTTCCATATGGGTTGCATATGTAACCCCTTTTGAAATACATTTTATGCATATGGTTTGCAATTGTAACACCTATTGAAGTATTATTTCATTTACTATTTATTTCAAGGGTTGCAATTGTCGCCCCTATTGAACTCCTTTGTTTCGATAGGGTTTGCAACAACGCACGAAGTTTTGTGAAACTATTCTCCTGATAGACTTTGAAACACATCCGGACCATTTACTAATAGTTAAACGTGATGTTACTAACGTCTGAAACGCCAACAGTCATGTTCAACTTTGAAACACAAAACTCCATCTGACTGGACCAATTCATGTGAACAATAATAGTCATGGACACTGTCATAGGAGTAATATTACTGTTCTTTTTCAAATGCAGTTCACATCTTGCAAAGCTTGGACATTCGACAAAGGTGTCCATCCTTTCTATAATGATTAAATGTACAGCAAAATCAGTATTAACCGAATTACTCGCTTCGACAAAATCGTGTATATAATTTAATATTGTGGATATTAATTTTAGGGTGTGATTTTCGTTCTGATATATCCGGACAAAAACAATAAATCACATGAAAGTAATGTGTCTCAAGAGTCTGAGAGTGTGATTCAGGCTGTGATATATCGCAGTTCCTAACCTGCGCCCGGGATTTTCTGAATTATCAGATTTTCTGCTGAGTATACTTTCTGCGCTTTATAATATTCTATTCGGGTAAAGTCACAAGTGTGACGAAAAAAGGGGATATATAGATCTGTGGGTAATTCCAAACGTGATAGAATTCAAGAAAAGCCAATATATCAATGACACAAATGTACCTAAACGACCTGGACCAGCAATCCTTTCTTGAGTAATATATTTCTGTTTTGCAGCTGATTGATGTAGTAGGTTCAGGGCACATCCCTGGAGCTCACATACAACCATACTTGTGGCTATTGATTAGCTCAGATAAAGACAGGTTATCTTTCCCACTAAACCCGACCTCCTCATTATGGCGCAATTCCGTTGTATCGACATAACCATCCATCAAATATGTCATAATACAGTTAAGCACAATAACATGGAACCAACACCGATTTAATTAAATTGCCATTTTCTTTTTGTTCTTTTGTGAATTGATTTAACCTTTGACAAATGTGTGTTGATCGTTTTTGCGCTGAATCAAACGGACGAATTGCACGTATTTATGGGACAGATTGGTCTTTTAAATATGTTATTTGAACAATAAATATATGTTGTTTTCTTTGGATTCATCTATGACATTCCTGATGCGACCTTTTAAAAAGACAACAATGACAATATACAGTTTCCGACATTCTAAATCGTATCTGATAAACCTCCATAGAAACTAGTGTTTTTACGTAACGGAATGAGCATTTTCATCGTTTGTACAGTGTATACGGGCTCGCAGCATTCAAGTGGATTGCTTTTGTGAACATTGCTCGAAAAACTCACTAATGTGACCAATACATGATACTGGTACCAGGATCAATAAATCAGGTGAAATAAAAACGTGGATCGGAAGTGGTTTGGATCCAATAATGAATGGGAACTATTGTACAAATATTAATTGATCCGTCTGAAAAAGTGTGTATCTCAAAACGCCCACATATACCAACAAAAATCAGTAAAAGTCAGCACATAAAGGAATTGTAGGGAAATACGTAGGTACTGACATTTTGACAGGGCACAATACAAACATACACTAACTTGTTACATTTTTGATTCCAAAAAAATAAACTGTTTATCTTTATCTCTGAAACAAAACAAAATGCCGCAGGGACGCTAAAGTTGCATATGTCTGTTGTAGATACATGTGGAGAGTTCATACGCAAAGACCGATGAATCCATTTTCTTCATTTTGCTACATTTCGTGTTTTAAAGTCTGTATATTGGGAAACATCTTGGCAAAATATTACCTATGCTAAAACTTAGAGTGGAACCTGTGGAATAAAAAGTAACATTATGAAAAATATATGTTTTAGAATTAATAGTTAGATTTATCTTCTAGTTTTGGTTTTATGTCAGAAGCAGATATATACACAATACGTTTTTTCTTCAAAACCAGATAAATCCACATGTTCTCCTGTCTTTATCAGTATCAACACAGGTAACATTGCTAATTATTTAAACAATTAATCTTTAATTATTTTCTTTATTTTGTGGGCATTTAAAACAGTGCTTCGATTGTTTGATTCGTTTATGACCGTACTCAAGGGTATTCCATCATATGACGGCTTTGTAATTTGCCTGTGTTTGGCGTATAACAGGCAAAAAAACAAAACCTAATGCAAATTTCCCCGCGATACAATTAACTTTTTGTTTGCGTCCTCTTGGGAGCTGAATGACTGGCCCAAGCATTTTATCCAAGTTCCCACTGTCCACATAATTAAGAAACTATTAGTCTTTTTTAGCCTTTTGTATAAAAAAAAGACAAGGCACATGACCTCAATTCAGCCCGCTGATTGGCTGGAATGGATATATCAGGTTTTGTTAAAAATCGATCGTAGATCTTGTCGCTTTTTGAAAAAAATCTTAACATTATATTGCTTGACAGATGGGTTATATCGGCTTTTGTAGGAAACCGAATTCATAGGCAACTAGGGGAACGTTTGAACTGGGATGTAGCATGCTCACTTTAAATTTTCGCAGAATGGCGTTTATCGGTTTTTGCGTATGAACTTTTCAATTGCCACCAAAGCAAATGTCGCAGTGGAATTAGTTCTCGTGGCAGGACAACCATCTTATAATTTTTTTTTCCGCATTAATCCATGTTGATTGAATGAGACATGTTGTGATGGAACACTCATTAATGGATGCCAATAATGGCAAAATAATGGAACAAAATGAAGATGTAAACTGTGAACAAATTTAAAATTTTTATTTTAATTTAAATATTGCAAACTGTGTGCCGCGAAATATAAGAAAAAAGGATCCAAATCGTAAATATCTTCTTAAGCTTATGATCTATGATTGAGATATCTGTTCTCAAAAATATATAATTGCAATAGGATTTCTGATAATTGTCAATTGTTCCAGTGTACTCTCCATTCCCATTCTAAGACCCTAAGCCTACAGGCACAATATTCAGTTTAGGGGGGCAGGAGAGGTGAATTACCCGAACAAATGGCAGATATGTTCCGAAAGTAGTTTTGCTCAAATGTTTTCTCATGGCAATATGTAGAGCTTATGGGGATAATAAGCCAATAATGCCACAATCAGTTTACAGATGTTAGTCGGCGTTGCTATCGTTCAGCCTCGACTGAGTTTGAGTATGAGGATGTTGTTGTTGTTTTAATTGACAAATAGAACAACATTTGGTAAGAAGTGCACACGCTTCTCTTCTAAAGGAGCTGTAGAAACAAGAGTAGATAATGACGTTAACAAAGCTATTGCTGTTGGCCAGCCATATGATGGTGAAGAGAACATCACTAGAGAAACTCATGTCCGTGTAAATCTGTTTGAGAAACACATGGATAACAACGTAAGGTCCCCACATAAAGAAATAAGTGGCTGATGTTAACAATAAAACATTGACAGCTTTAAAGCTTTTGGTAACTGTTCTTCTCTCAGATAAAGTCCGCTCCTGGCAATGTCTGGGTAAATCACGAACAGTTTTCTTCAAGCGCAACACTGACCGTATCACTCTGATATTGGTCACCATAATGGTTCCTGATAACAAAGGGACACAACCCGCTGTGAAGAGGCACATTGCCTGGAAACCCCAATATAACCCACACATAGCTTCTTCTTTAGAGTACTGGTAATAATCTAATCCCTCTGATACAAAGATAGGTGTGGAATAAATAACCAAAGCTGCCATCCATAAACAACAAATGATGACTCGAATGCGTTTTTCAGTGATGAGATTTGCATATCTAAGTGGATAGAGAATTGCGATATAGCGATCCACACTGACCAGTGCCAGGTTCCATATAGAGATAGTGACAAGAGATGAGTGTAAAGTACCACTTATTTGACAGAAGACATTTCCATAAGGCCAGTGGTTAAGGGCCGAGGACAAACTGTTTGGCAGGCAGGACAAGAGGCCTGTCAGTAGATCAGTCGAGCTTAGGTTCACTAAACACATTCTCGTCATGACAGGTATCTGTTTGGTTCTCCGTATCACGGCCATATTCAGTATGTTACTGAATATAATCAGTACGGATATAATGGTTATAAGTACAGTCCTCAAATTGTTGCTCAGTAATGGTTCGTCTTCAATGGAGTGTGTGTAACAACCGGAAGTCAATGTTGTCAACTCCAATCGATCAGTATCGTTGATTAACCAAAGGACAGTGATGTTCCACTGGTCAGTACTAGTATTGGCGACACGATGGTTGACCTCCATTGGATTTGTATTACTGGCAGGCTAGATCAAAATGGGTAAACCACATCGGTTTAACTTCAAAAATTTAACTTTTTTCCCTGCAAATAACCCTCAAACGATACGACACCTGGTAGTAGTCGGCTCATGTAATGAACTGCTGATGAGTTTTAAAACTTATCATCTAAAACGGTTCTGTTCATTTGTCTATGGGTGAAAGGTCATTTCAAGCGAACAGCCCTGTGGGATCTCTGGTACAATCATTAACTGTTAATGTCCTAGTCAATTCCCCGAAATCACAAGTTAGATAAGGTAACATTTGTCTGCCGAACACATAGGCCTATGTATTTAGTCCAACAATAATCACCTAAGGACCAACTGATAACCAATCGTTAACTGACTCCTTTAGTATAGCCCATTCAAAAATGTATAAATATTGTAACGGATTTTGTAAACATGCACGTGATTCATCTTGGTTTATCACACCGACTAGCCGTCAGTGTGTTGAATTTTTAATATCAGTTTACCAACAAAGTATTAAAACAGCACCTGTGGACTAATGTGTGGTTAGAATGATTTCAAGACAAACTATGAACGAATGAGATATCAATAATTGTCAAAGCAGTCTGTTTAAGGTTGAATTCTACCATGGCGGAATTAGTTTTGGTCGATTTATTGTGTGTGTTGGATCGAACAATAAAAATATTAATTTTTTACTCAGCACCTTCTGTTTCAGCAAATGTAAGCGTCACAAGATACACACATCTATGGGGGTTGATTAATACTCTAAATAAATGCAGCCTTGGAACACATATAGTTCTATTTTACCGTAATATTGAGCCCGCACATATTCGTTTTTTGAACACCATTTTAAAAAGGAACTAGCTCTCTCAATGAATTTTAGTAGATCGATACACAAAAGAAGGATTGACAGGTCGGTAAAATTTCTAAAAATTGAACTTAACATGGTCAATTTAGTTACATCTTAAAAAATAATCATTGATTTGAGTTTAAATATTTTAACACGAACCATTTAGCCGGAATACATGCTCAAAACTGTTAAGTATCATTTTTAATTGTGTAATCCTTCCCATAATGCATTTGGATGCCAAAACGAGGCTTACTCGTAAAATATGCAATTAACAGTCAATCTGATTTCATTATCATGCAGGTAACACAGATCAGCTGATATGTCAAGTTGTTTATAAAATTGTATTGAGTATTGAGGTTTGAAGCAAGCAAACTAAAACTTGGAATTTATGTACTTTGGTCCACGGCACATAATCTGACTAAAACACATTTTGGCATTTTCTGCAAATACTATCTCCAGCGACCAATCAAAATGCTTTATTTAGAAAATTCGCGTAAATTAGCAAATAAAACGTGGCTTTATATGTAATCGAATACGCTGAACAAGATAGTCGCATTTTTAATTTCTTAATCATTACCACAATGCAATTGGAGATCAAAACTTTTTTTTATAGTTTATTACTCGGAAAATATGCAATGTACAGTCAATCGGATTTCTCTATCATTCAGGGATCACAACTTAGCTGATGCTTTATGTTTTCATAAAAAATATATTACGTCAAATGGCAGCCATTTTGAGAGGTCGAAGAAATTCTTTAAAATTCTACTTCCGCATAACGTCTTAAGCGGGCAAACTGAAACTTGGAATATTTATACTTTGACTCTTGGCGCATAATCTGACGTTAATACATTTTGGCATTTTATGCGAATAGGTATCAAGGGACCAATCAAAATACTCCGTTTTCATAATTCTTGTAAATTAGCAAGTCAAACGTGTTTTCGTATGTTATCGGGCACACGGAAGAAGATAGTACATGCACCACTTTTAATTTTCTACTCCTACCCATATTGAAATTAGAAGCCAAAATGAGGCTAAATTGGTAACATTTCAATTGTTTATATCTCCGAAAGTCATTCTGATTTCAATATCCACTACTACAGCCATGCTGTATGTTCAACTTTTCTATTTACCTCGTTTGAGATTTTATGACAAAGTACCACGGGTTTAATTACTTCTTGTGATCATGTGCTTTACTATACATTCGTTTACCAGTGTGTCTTTCCATAAAGAACAGATTGGTGGAGATAGATTCAGGATGAATTGTTGGATGGTGTGTGTGTTAAAAGGCCTTTAAGCCTCGAGTTCAAAGTTGATATCGTTTCAGCTGTAGATGTTTGAAATTGTCTGAAAGACACAACAGGTAGTAGTCCCAAGGTGTGTAAGGGCCACGGTTACGCTGGCAAGGGAGTCTGGGACGTGACGGTGGTTTTGGAACACACCATGGATAGGTTAAAAGGCAAAAAAGTCTGAGTAGATGATCTGTTCACAGTAGTTTTGAAATATGGCGTCCTGTCTGTGTGGAACACGTTCATTATCCTGTTTGAGCCAAAATGATAATTTAATCGTACTGTTGATTTTCATGCCCCATCGTTTGTGTCGGAATAACATTATCTATTATTGAGTCAATATCTATGAAAATGTCAATAAATCAGTACTGTCACTTTGATGACTGACAAATGATTATGAATGATTTTAGTGAATATTTATTAAATAATAGTTTATGTTATAGATACACAAACGATGTGGCATGTAAAGTCCCCCATACATTTAAAAGACCAATATGGCTCTGGTAAGATTATGAAAAAAAATCTTCAAAGTACCAACACCATTTACAAAAAAATTCAACTGCTTTATACAGATTTTAACATAAGTTTCACTTTTAGGTTGTCGCTTCTCCTCTCCTAGCCCTGTAAAGGTGAAATCCTGGATGAAGTATTAAAAAAAAGGTTTTCACGCTTTGGTACGGTGTAGAATATAGATTGCGGTTTCTATCCTTTTGACTTTATCTTGCAAGACTGGAGTTCGAATGAGTCGGTTCTAAGTAATAAAGGGCATCGCTGAACTTATCCCTATCCATGCGTAAACCAGGATGTCATTTGTGCAATTTATTTGGTTCCACTGCCCATATGAAACGGGTATGTTCAAAATTAATAAATGTCGTTCCTGAAGAGAAGCTGGTCACTACCAGATAAATGACCCGTCAATAATAACGAGAGAAACTATAGACGATAGATATAGAGTAGAGAATGTAGGGGAAATAGACAAGGATGTGAATGTTTAAGAGGAAGCCGATATGGTACAAGGGGGTTGATGAGTATGTTAGATGGAGAGACAATCTGGGAGACATGGTAGGGCCAGTCGAGTAAATCATTGTAATACAGGTAATTCTATAATAATGCTCACATTGTGGTTTATAAATATCCTCTTATCAGTAAAAATACAGAGGAACAGAAAAAAAAACTTTCAAGAAATACACTAACCACATATTAGTTTACTTTAAAAACATATATAACAGATGGAAGTATTTCGAGGGATGGTGTAGTAATCGAACGTTACTGGAAGACTGTAAAATATCTATGTAACTTAACTACAAACTACTATGTAACAGAGCTGCTGTATACTAGGGAGTAACAATACAAAATGACTGCATGCCACGTGAGAATACATTTTTATTACCTAATATTTGAGTGGTTATACACAGTTTTACAACTGAATTCTTTTTTGTATGATGTAAGTGGTTCATGACATACTTTTGAAATGTAAATGTTATAGGAAGATATAAAATGAAATGTTTACAGCTAAAACAAATTGAAAGGAGGCAGAAAGACAGAAATCAACGAGAGTCTTAACGTGAAAAAGAATTGCTGAAAACAAAGATAGAGGAGTCAACACAAAGGATAGAACAACTTAAAAAAAAAAATAGGTAACAATTTAGACTATAATATTCATGACAATAAACAATTGAGACAAAAGTC
>JAUELC010179559.1:0-10978 GCA_031471745.1 Cryptochiton stelleri | reverse complement strand
AGTTTCAATGGTGGAGGACACCGGTTTAGCCCTGAAGAAAACGATCCCGACGCCTGCAAGTCAATGGCAACTTCCCCACATTTGCAAGTTTTTTAGCGTCGCCTACAGGCCGACATGACCACTTAAACTGCATTGGTGAGAGCAGGCAGCATATGTACATGTATGAGTCTATGAGATAGATATATGCCCAACCAATGTAGACATGGGAGTGGACCAAAATATTCATTACATGCATGGAGCTGTTCCCCCAAAACAATTTTATTACAAAATGCAATCAAATATTTTCTTCATTTTGATCGTTGGGAAAGTTTTAAGCATTAAATGTCGTTGCAAAATAAAGAACAAGTTGTGATAATATGTATAAAAATTCAAATATACATACGTGGGTGTTGTGGATTGGACTGTTATAATAGTGATGGATAGAGGTGTTGGTCCCAAGCTGATTCTGTACACTACTGAAGTGCTTCCCATAATCCTGGGAGACAAAGAGATTGGTGGAGCCACCGTCACTGTTAAATCTTGCCAGAGCGATGATCACAGGGCTACCCTCTCCTGCCCAGTGAACGATTAACTGGGTGTGGGTATCATTCAGGTGAAACTGTAACAAACAGTTGTATGATGAGTTTACCAACAATGGCAGATGATTGAGGTAAAAACAAAAGATTGACAATATTTGTTGTAAATGTTTACATTATATTATATAATAAACAGTTTGTTTAATTAATCAGTGCGAAGTACCGCGATAAATCTTTTCTTAATAAAAGAACAAAAACTGAGAAAGCCCTGAAGCCAATGATACCCCATTGAAAATAAAACTTCACATTTGCCAGCTTGCCAACTGAACCGTAAACAAAAACAGACAAAGGCAAGCTTAATTGCTGTGAACATTATAAACAAAAGTAAAATCCAAAAACCAAATATAGCCACGGACATGCGCAGATCAATGAAAAAATTAGAACAATATCCTAAACGAAATCAGAATTCCAATAGAATGGATAATTTTCTATGATCAAAGGCAGAAACACTGGTTAAAATATGCGCAGCTCAATATCTTGAATGGTTTTTAAAAAAACATGCGGAAATCAGAATTATTACGGAAGGACGGAAGGACGGAATGAAGGACAGACGAAACGGGGCAACACCATATGCCCACGGCCCGGCCATATTATAACAGGGGCATAATAAAAAATTACCTGGAACGAAATATAATGAATAGTCACTATGATAACAGATATATTGTAATGTTTAACTCTTTATTAAGAGAGATAATCAAGTTAAAAGGATATGTTAAAATGTGTTGAGTGTTTTATTTAAGCCAGGTTTATACCACACTGTTAAATCACTTCATTATAACAAACAACATGTACAATGCAGGACTAAATAAATGTTCAAACAGTCCGTGGCGAAGATATGAACACAAAATCGCATACAGGCAATATACATAATTATACATGTACATATTCTGTGTACACTTGAATAATTTATGTAAATTTATTTATAACATTATTAACAGATATCATTATTTATGTACATATATTTCTCTTTAAACTATAAAAAATAAATTTTTTTATAAATATTGATTAAAAAATCTAATTTCATGTCTTGTATTTTATTGTAAATGATTAAATGTCCGGATTTTAACATGTTTTTTTGTAAACATCTTGTGAATGTTGTGGACGATAATGACTTATGATACGTTATTTGTAATGAATATCAAACCGTCTTTAAATAAAATTTCTAAATCAAGCATACTTATGAAACGAAGGCACCCAAAATTAGGGTTTATCAACATTCCGATTATCTCCATTTTTAGTAGTTTTGAACTTTAAAGGGCTGATATAGTAGTAGCCTTTTCCAAAAACCTGTTTCTGGTGTATAATTACATAGAGGATCTCTTATGAGTGACCCGGAGATATCAAATTTATGAAACGAAAGTAGTAATTTTCATTTTTCCCAGCCTCTGGCGAGGAATAAATGCAAATTACTACTCGGGTTTCATAAATTTGATATCCGAGTCACGAATTTGAGATTCAATTTTACAGAAATTGACCAATCAAAGCGTGGGAAAGCTGTATCCCACACGTGGGATATCAAATAAATATCTCATGGCTGTATTACACTGAAATTTACTCATTTATGGGATAAATCTAATTATCTGCATCAGAACTTATTTCACCAATTTCATGAAACTGTCAGTGTGAACCCTATCAACCAGAAAAAAAATCTGCTATCACATATCAGTGAAATAACCTTCAGTATGACGTCAAACCACATATTAGATGCCAGCCTGTAAGGCACCAGGTTCCCCCCCCCCCCCACTGGTATCTTGTAGCATGGTAACACTATATAATCTGACCCTCTGTCCAAGGGCAGCATGTTCCCAGCATAATCATGCTGTCCTTACTTAGCACTGAAGGATTAATCATTTTCCAACAGAACAAAACACTTTTTTGGTTTGTGTTAGTGTGGCCATTTACTGTTTGTGTACACTGCCGTCATATGAGTGAAAAGCATGTACCCTTGAGTACGGCGTTAAACACTCAATCAATCAATCTATATAATCTGATTAGATTATGGTCAATTGTTATTAAGTTTAACCAATAAAACATTTCCTTCAGCATATAGATCTCCTTCATCCCAGTAAGGTAACTTTATATGACTCACTTTGTTTTATTTTTGCCCAGGTTGACCATCATTTTGACTTCAGTGTAGACGGCCACAGTAGAAAATATCGCCAGCACTGTATTTCACACAACAAAACAAGCTATGAAGTTTTTCTGATCCGTGAACAAGATGGATTTGAAATTCCATACGGAAATGTCTATGGTATGTAAAAAGTAGAATCTATTAATGTTTTGATTTCTTGTTGGGATTTATGTTTTTTGTTTGCTTGTTTATATATGAGTTTTGAAAAAAAGAGAAAACATGAAATGAATTTGACTACACTTAAAATTTGTATGGTTATCAAAAAATAGTAATGAATATTTAACGTTACACATGTACAGTATATAAGTAATGTAAACAGCCATGATACATTCAGAGGCTGACAATTGGAATATACTGTTCATTTCATGTGTTATGTCATGGACATTAAAGCAAAAGTTTCCATTACATTAGTTGGCGTTAGGTCATTTATGCTGATAATATATTTTGAAGAACAAAAAACCTAAATGAGGCACAGAAAGTTAACATAATTAAAACATAAGAATGATACAACAGAAGGTTGTGGATTTAAAATAAAGTTTTATTTTGGTAAGGAAAACTACACTGTATATATTATTTTAATTTCATGACAAAACATCATAATTGCTTCGTAATTTTAATTACTGTTTAACACTGTACACAAAAGTATTTCCCTGATATGACCACAGTCTACACCAACAGTTAAGCAGGACATGAACAACCATAAAAATGTGAAGTGATAATAATGTTCAGCCAGTGCTACTGGCATGATGTAAAAATTAAAATATAGTGCCCTGAGCCTTTGTGCTCACGATATATATTCTTTTGTGTGCCATTTGAATAAGACAAAGTTTTGCTTGTATTGCAGCTATTTCCCTGATAGCCCTGTTAAGAATGGGTTTGTTGCCGGCTATAAAAGCTAAATTCTATGAGAAGTTTCTCAAGTTACCACTGTATGAAGACATGGCTCCCTGGAATATAGGTAACAATAAACAATCTTCTGGTATTTTATCGTTTTGAGATATATATTACGACAAAACAAAACGTACGAGATTTGATAGTCAGAAAAGTATAAGCAAATATCTTTTCTGATCAGATATCAGTCCCAAGATTGCCAAATGTTGAAATTTGAGGTTCTGACTTTTTGTAGTGCATGCATGCTAAAGACGGATTTCTACATCAAACAAAATTCTATCACTGATCCTTGAATGAATTCCTCTTTAAACGAAAATGTGTTTTTTATCTTATATTTTCCTACCAGTACAGTAATTTTGTCTGTTGTATTCCACATTGTAACTGAAGATATTTTTATATTCTCTAAGTCACCTAAAATTTCATCCATGAATAATGGCCACATTTTTTCAAGTTGTGAGCATGTTAACAAATGTATGATTTCTGTAAAATCCTGCTTCTTCCTAACTGCAAAATTGTCATCTGGGGCTCAATTATTATTAGTCCTTCACATAGCTTCCGAAGCAGTAGTGTTATGGTTGAATTTTGAGGAGATTTATGGTATTTTGTTTATTTTATTCCCTCATTGAATTTATGTACAGTTTTCCAGGCAGGTGAATTAGACTACATAGACTATGACAGTAAAGATGTAACTTTTGATAAAATGGTGCCAGCTGCTTACCAGGTAATACATTTATATCAATACTAGCATAGGTTTACCCAGCAAACAAGTCTCTCAATCTTTTAGCTAAACGTTATATAAAAATAGAGAATTTCTATGAAATTCAAAACCTGCTTATTAAAGAACAGATATTGCTTTTTTTGAGCTTTCAAGAACACTATTTTCTGAGTTGATTTGGATATATTTACAGTAGAGCTGAACCACCACCTAACGACCAGGGTGATACATAGTGTATTCAATGTCATTATATTTGAAGATAACAGCCAGCCACTCCACACAAAAGCACCTACAAAATTTAATTCTATTCTGAATTACGCTGAAATTTGCTTAAAACTGTTGGAAAGTTTATTAATATGACAAATCTATGGTAATCTTCCTTGTTTAGACATGCAATTTTATGAACAGTTGTTTGCTGTTTTTTTTTCTCAGATCCTTGCCATGTTAATGAACTATGAGCGAACAGTTAAGGATTTTGGACATTGTGGTGACCATGCTAGGTATGTTTGCATTTTGGCGGATTAAATTATGTTTTAGAAAGCAACTTTCTTATCCATTAAAAAAGTATTAACCTATTGTAGCTTACTAATGTGATGATATCATGAATTAACTAAGCTTATTAATTTGTAACTACATCTGGAAGTAAAAATGACTCCAATGGTCTTGCATGTATTTGTTATGAAGTTTGACTCGATGTTCAGGTAACATGCACTTGTTGTAAGCTGAATGTTTATTGTCTATAAGAATAACTGTGGAATTTGATCAGTATCAATCACCATATCTCATTATTTCAGTAGTACCGATACTGATATCCAAGTGGTCTCTTTGTTATAGCTGGATCATGGTATCAAAGCCTAGGCAAGATCGGACTGACGACTTAAAAATAAATATAAACAATAGAGTTAAACCTCTTCCCCACTTGGCACTCAGCAGTCAGGTGTCATGAAGCAGCAGCTTATTGGCTTGATGTAAGCATGGTGTGACTTTTGACTCGAGCTTGCTGTACATGTAACACTTGGAAACACTGCATTCGTATTAGTGGAATACCTTTAGTTTAACATAATACACCAAACGATGTCAGAAAAGACATTGAAACGTTGTACTTAAATAAAGAAGAAGCTGTTAACCAGAAAGTCTGATGTATTTTAGTATCTCAATTTCTTATGCCTCTGAAACAAGTTACCAATCACACTGTAAATCACCTAAAATTTTGTCCATAAATCCCTGTCACCTTTTTGCAAGTCGTGAAAGTATAAATACTATTATTAAGTTAATATTATTTCCAACTTACAAAGTCATACTTTCACTATCAAAATTGTAAGTGATTTAGGATACATTTATCTTTCGAAAGCGGACGTATTATGTTATGGCGCTGTCTGTCCATCTTGTCCGGCTTATAACTTTAAAATGAAAAGCTTAACTGAGGGTAATGCTTTGCACAAATGTTCCTTATGGCTAGAGATTGTGTCATGACCTATACCCAAGGTCAAGGTCATCATAGCCCAAAATGACATTACCTTGTCCAGGCCATAACTTTAAAACAAAACTTTGCTGAAGGTTATGCTTTGCAGAAATGTTCCTTATGTCTTGAAGGTGTGTCATGACCTATACCAAAGGTCAATGGGCTACGGTCAAGGTCACCATAGCCCATAATGCTAATACCTTCGGCTTCTCCAGGGGCCGGTTGCTCAAAGAGCTCTGAAATTAAATCCGCTATTAGATGACGTCACGTCATGTTGAAGGTCTATCTCTAATCCTCTATTAGTGATTTAATCTCGGTATTAGCGACTAATCGTCTTTCGAACAACTGAGCCCAGGCCATAACTTTAAAATGAAAACTTTGCAGAAGCTTATGCTTTACACAAATGGAGGTGGTAGACCAACAACTTCCTGATTCGATAGAGGTGGCAAACCAATAAATTGCGGTGGGCGTATACTGCACCCATTCACCGGTGCCCTTTTTTCCAGTATCAAACACTCTTCACATTTCTCTATTTATCCTTTATTTACACCCCAAAATCCATTACGTTCAGAACATTAATTTTCTGTAATTTCAGTAACCCGTACCAGTTTAAGCTGATATCTAACTGTGTGGGTGGAAGTGAGTTTAAAGGACCATGTAAGGTGTGTTAACTTTTTATTATAGTCTAGTTATTTGGGTTTTTTGTTCATTATGACATGCTAATTGTAATAATCCAATCCGTATTGATTGACATACGAATGTACGAGCAGGGGAGTCCCCAAATGTGGCCTATGCCAGGTATTCTAAAAAGGGAAAAAAAACTACTAAAATTCTCCTTAGGTTTCAAATGATCTGTTCACATCTATCTTTGACATTATACAATATAACACAAGTAGCATAATTCCTTCATTTTGACATTATTTCAATATTTATCATGCCATTTTCGGGAAAAAATTACGAATGTACAAGAACAAACAACATGCAACAAGCACTTTGCTTGCTTCCAAAGAAGCTTAAATACATTTTTGGATTTTTATTTTCCTGTCTGCAGGATTCTCGTTACCCAGTACCATGTGGCGATCACACCTGTAGATCTACCTTTATAGAATGTCTACAGGTGCTTAATGATCTGGAGAAAACCAAAGGGGTAGCGCTTACAGCAATTAAAACAGGTATGGTGGAAAGCTTTATATTTTCAATATTCAGAAATAATTGGTTTCATATGGATTAAATGTATTGTTGTAATATCCATGTTAAGGCCTGTTCTCAACACAACTGTAAGGGATTCCCCTAATTGGTGGCATTTTGATTGGTCGAATTTTTTCTAGACCAATCAAAAAGCTGCAAATTAGGGGAATCTCCTACAGTCGTTACTACAAATGGCACTGTGTTATTGCACCTTTACTCTAATCACTCTGCTTCATGAGATCCAGTCCACCTATACATTAAACATCATTTCTAGGTGGGAATATTTATTCATTTGAATTACATGTATATGGAAAAGTAGACATGTGTAAGTCGGGGTGCTTTTCTCTGACCATTGCATGATGGACTGAGATAATGTCCTTATGGAATTGATCTGTTGCACCTGAAAAAGAGGCTCCAATTTACCTGTTTTTGTTGATTATACAGAATTTACCTGGATGACCCAAACTTTACCTTTATTAATTGTTTAATAATATGTAACCAATTATACCTGCATTTAAATTATTTTCCCTGGACTTCAGAGCTTGGTGGTATTTTATCCAACGAGAGAAGGTCTGATGAATCCGGCTCTGAAATGGATCTCAATCATGGGGTTTGGGTAAGTCGAAATTCAAGACAAATTTAAGATGTGAAACACAATAATAATAGATGTTAATAATTGTATAATTGATATTCGTTAAAATTTGGCTTTTAAAACTACTGAGTTTGTCAGTGTGAACTTCACATACATTCCATTAGAACTGAGAACTAAGATGCCTTAAATAACCTTTACCAAAATTAAGCATTTCTCCAATTACTGACTTTCATATGCCGTGAATTTCTAATCCAATACACATTTATATTTTATGTGTATCGGTTGATGTCACCATAACAACGATCACTGTAATGAGTTTCAAACATTGAAGCTAATATTTGGAGTAGTAGTCATTCACATGGAAACTAATAAGTATTGTCAATTTATTTTTCAGTCTTATAACCACAGAGGTGTGATAAAAGAGACATGATGTTATTTAAATTCATCTGGCCAGTGATTGTTTGGCGTTTTTTTATATTTTTTTATTTACGAGTTTCCTGCTTGGTTTCCCCAAAAACACTGGTATTACAAAGTTATTGCGTAAGTGAAAAACCCTTGAGTACTACATTCAACAACAATCAAATAATGTATGTACATGTAAAAAACATGCTTATGTGTTTGAAAGAAGCAAAGAACCATACATCAATTTTTTATTTATCAGATTACAATAAAAAATATCATACTGCATTTTGATTGACGACTGATATAAAAACTTCGATTTGGTCAATTGTATTTGTTTATTTTGTTGTTTTGAACTTTGTGAAAAGATCAATTTATGTGCTCTTTTTTACATCAATACAAAGTATTATTGACCTTTTATTTTTTCTGAATATCAAAAGGTTTTATCAATCTAGTTTTATCTTTGATGTTGTAAAAAAAAGATAATGTGATGATGAAAAACTGTTACCTATCACAGTATTATAATCATTTGGAAATGTTCAAGACCTACATTATGGTTGGTTATTTTGTTTTAATTTTCTACATTTTGCTTTTGAAGTTTACTACATTAGTTTTGGTATCGGTACCAAAGAAACAACATGTGCCATAAATATTTATGCTTTATTCGAAGTTAAATGTATCCTTATTAATAATAAGTATTAAATGTTTATGTTTTTGTTATAAAGAATGTTTTTGTGTTTTTGTGATAAAGAATGTTTTTGTTATAAAGAATGTTTTTGTGTTTTTGTTATAAAGAATGTTTTTGTGATAAAGAATGTTTCCTGCCAAGCCATTTTTTCATTTATACCAAAGAAAAAAAAATAGTTTGAAAATTGAAATTATTATTGGAGTGTTTATTGAAGAAATTTACAAATATATTAGCTAAGTCATGTTATTGTATTCCTTTGTGATAAAACTATTCCATCAGAATTACTTGTTACGTGTAGTCTTGCTGTATATCTATTTTTTGAGTTGTGTTAAGATAATGTCTCATTTTGAAGAATCAATTATTGTGATAAATGGTATTTATTCAGAAATGTTTTGAGCAAATGTTTCTCATCGATAAATGTTGAGCAGCTTATTAGCGATTATAGTGTATTATTATATATATATATATATATATATTTTTTTATCATACATCCAGTTCTGATGTCATAAAGATATGACATCACATTTTTGATGTCACCAGTCATGAAAAGAAATTAAAATATACTCACAGGTCATTGATGGTAAAAATTGAGATTGCCTGGAAAAAATTGCCAAAATTTAACATTGTGTTTTACGGACTGCCTGTGAAAGTACAGGGATCAGGTCATTCCGCCCGCTAGCCATTTAGCCCGCTATAAACTCTAGTCATTCATCCCTCTATTTGTTGGACAAGCCCGCTATGCGTTAGCTTGGATTTGCGGAATCTCAGTGTTAGTTTTTGTAACTCTGTCAAGCTGTGTGTATTCATTATATTTTATATTTCCACAAAAGCCAGCTGAAACTGTCTTCATTTGAGCCGTGTGATATACAAAATGGATCCAGAAAACTAAGAATTGCCCGCTGTGCGGTAGCTTGGATATGCGGAACCTCAGTGTTAGTTTTTGTAACTCTGTTGTCAAGCTGTGTGTATTCTTTATATTTTCAGATAACAGATATATTTCCAAACAAGCCAGCAGAAACTGTCTTCATTTTAGCCATGTGAGATACAAAATGCACCCAGAAACTAAGAATTGCTTTAAATTAAACTCCTAGTTATTATTGCCTATTTTGTATTGAATTTAATGTTTTTTTGTTTTGTTGGATTGGTGTTTAACGTCGTACTTAAGGGTATTTCACTTATATGACGACATATTCTCCACTTCTTACTCTGCACTACTTAATACGGTGGAAAACCGGTAGGAAACCTCGTAAAAACCACCCCCGGTTAAAACCCAATGGATATATATATACATATTAGTTGCGTTATTTCAGTTACGCATAATCTGGTATTCTTAATTATTGCTTTCCAGTCATTAATAACACAACTGTATCTTGGCTTCATCTTTATATTATCTGTAATGACTTAAGAATAAAAACATTTTTTTAAACTTGCCTCTGGGAGTACATCTAGAGCATAAGATCACTTGTCGATTTGTATTTAAGTTGACAGCAGTAAACACCATCGCTCAGCCCCACACAAGCCAGCGCACAGTGAGCTTGTCTAACACCTAGGCCTACATGTTCAACACTAGCGGGCTAAATGACTAGAGTTTATAGCGGGCTAAATGGCTAGCGGGCTGAATGACCTGTATTCCTTTAAAAAGGCCAAGAGAGCCAGCCATTTCCCTCTTATGTACATGTAGCCTATCAACAAAGCCTTGACCCGGCCATTCAGAATGCGGTATGCAGTCAACATTTTGAATGTTGGAAGTGGTGAGGCTATATTAACTGTTAACTAGGAGAAACTTCGGTAGCCTACGGTATATTAAAGCGTGGCTCAGAGTTGACAGCAAATTTACACATCTTTGACTCCGTGTAGCCTACATAGATTTTAGTGAGGCTTTTGATAGTGTTGGCATGTTTTATTACTTCATAAATTGAAGCATTAATTATGGAATTTTTGGTCGCCTTTTTTAAACTTTTAAAGCATTTGTCTTTCAGAGAACAATTATATGTGTTGTTCTTCTCCCCTGCCTGACTTATCTGGTGTTCCACAGGGTGATCTAATGTATAGGCCCTTTGATGTTTAATAATGATTTAACCCGGTCTTCTATATCAATCACGGTCACCTGGCTTGCGAGTGTTGGATAGTAAATAAAATATGTTTTAATTTTTTTTTAATGTTTTGTATGTGTGTGTTTTTTGGGTTTTTTTTATAATTGTGGCACATACCTAACCGAGAAAATGAAAGAAAAATAAGCAAATAAATCTACACACAGGTTATGCAACGGAAAAGCGGGCTTTACTCGATCCCAACACAATTAGAAGGATATTCCGAACTATAACCACTAAAATACAT